>APFE030686808.1:0-10836 GCA_000404065.3 Pinus taeda | reverse complement strand
CAATAACTACTCAAGCATTGAGGACACACTTTTTGAAGGAGAGGGGCATGTTAGGTTCCTATACTACTAATGTAACCCCTTATTGTTATTAGTACAACCCCCTTATTATAATATTGTTGTGCCCATGTAGTCCCCATATTGTTATTATTGTGCCCCATAGAAGCCCACTATTGTTATTATTGTGCCCTTACACTATTATTGTTATGTCGGCTCTAATTATATTATGACCCCTTAGACTCCTATATATAGGAAGGAGGTCTTGTCATTTGTATCATCCAAGAATTGTTCACTTGTGTAATGTAAAGGAGATTGCCCCCTCGAAGAGACTTATTTCTAAGGCGTTTATCTATCTTTTCTATCTTTTTATGAGTTGGTTTCATAACACATAGGGCGCTAACCAGTGCATTTAAATTTCTCTTCATTAGTGAATGAAGTGGGGAAAGGATCATGTACACAAGTGTCATTCCTTCTCCTTCCATTCTTGTACCACCATTGGGCTTACCCAATCAGATTCCTCTATAGGCTCAATGATGCTTGCCACGAGCATCTTGTCTAGCTCTAAGCAGACCTTCTCCTTATACTTCGGGTTGAGACAGTAAGGTCTTTGCTTAATCGGCTTCGCATTGGGTTTCAATGTGATCTTCATAACACCTAGGTTCACGATTATCCCTTTTAGATCCATAAACTTGGTAGGGAATAAATCCTGGTATTCACAAGGTAATTCAGCAACCTTATCCACTGTCGTGTCATCCCAGTGATCTCCAATCTTCGCAAATCTGGGTTTTGCCTCCATATCAATGTTTACCTATTTTGTTTTTAGTTGCGCGGTTATATCAAGATTTTCGATCTGCGGTCCTTCAACATTACAGTGAACTTCTGCTTCAGGGGTGTTAATCTTCCATAAATTCTCATCCTCTTCTTCAGTGGTGACGTTATAGCATTCTAGCACGTGACTTAGTTGAGTAGTCCAATCGGGTTGAATCATGTCCAAGGGATCCTCCAATATCCTAAAGATTGATGCTTTCACCTCTTGTAGCACCTCATCAATATAGTCAAACCCATATTCAAAGATGAATGTCATTATGAATCCCTCATGTAGAATATCCCATTCACCTGTACCATGGCAGAGCTCTGTTTCTAAGTACCAATTCATCAGGATGACATCCAGGGTGTGACAGAACAAGTGAAACCATTCAAGTTGGGGCTTCTCTCCATAAGCTTGAACCCATTTGGCCAAGTGTATGCACAGATCATCCTTCCCATCATACTTGTCTATCATTCATACCCTCGGCTTCCCAAAGTGTGTTCTCATCATCCTCTTACATTCACACCAATCATCAAAACTACCCTTGTGTATACCCCACCATCTTGCAGGCGTAGCGTGCAGTGCCCAGTCCAATGCCTAGAAGTGATACTTCTCTAGTACCTCCTTCTCAAATGCATCCAAAAATATATCTAGATCATTCAGGCCATCATAAGTGGGCAAATTTCTTGCCTTTGATGACACACAACACAGTGACCAGGTCATCATGTTACAACTTAAAGTGATTACTTCATGTAACCGATTCTACCAGTGCTCTAATTCTTCATCAAGGTCTGAGGTGCAGGAAATCTCACGATCCCATGTAATTCGTCCATCCACTATTGGATTCACCCAATCTTAGTCTTGCGTTATTATCTTATAGATACAATCCAGATTGTCATCACTCTCATAATCGTGGACTGGTTCGATATAGCATGATCCTTTAGGAAGCTCTAGGGGTACTATTACGCGGAGTGATTTTTTCTCAAATATCATCTTTTACTTCTTTAGGTTGATTACCCTATTCATATCAGTAGCCCAATTAATTCCAAGGAGCATAGGGTAGGGGTTGTTGTCATCCACAATTTCTATTACTTCAAAGTCAGCTAATGCGCTCGCATCTTTAATATCTATAGTCACCCCTTGCAGCCACCCCATGGAATGGTCTTTTGTTGATTTTCCATCCTTAACTAAATCGGAGGCCATTGCAGTGTGGGTCTTCCCATCCACTCCCAAGTCTGCTTTAGTAGGACGTTTGCATCTAAACACAGATCCGAAATAACATAATCCATTTCGTACTCTCCTATCTGCATGGTTAGTCTCATCTCCTATCTCTTCCTTGTTTTATGCTTGCCAATCTTTCGTACTACGTGCAGTTCACTTAGAGTGTGTCTGGCACATCTATTTATGAGCTTTTGTAACCCCTTCACAGCCTTGCTATTGCACAGTAACTTCATATAGGTCTCCAGGAAGGTTGTAAGCATGGAAGGGTCCATCTCCTAGTCAAGCTTATCCTTGCTACCTGAGGTGGAGGTCTCAACGAAGCTCTTGTTTGTTTCCATGTTCAAGTGCGTGTTCCAAATCAAATTTAGCCTCCTTTTCCAGGGCTTTGTGAACCCATGCATTGTCTTTGGGTTGTTTCATCTTATCATCTCCTGTTGCGATTCCACTTCGGAGCACTATATTCACTTTTGGATCCTCTTTGCAAGGCTCTGACCTCATCATCTACAGGTTCTAGGTCGGCTGAGGTGGTAGCATCCCGTTGTCATGTATCCTTGCTATTAGTGTAGGACAGTCCTTTGTTTCATGGTTAAACAGAGTGCAATATTTGTACGATGAACATGTTGGGTTAGTGCAATCACGGGCATAGTGTCTTGGTCCTTCGCAATTGTAGCAGATTAGCTGTCCCCGACCTCTACCAAGTCCTCCTTTGCCTTGGCCTTGTCCGTGCCACTGAAAGCCTGTTCACGCCATCCTCATACTCCGGTCAAGGGGCTGCATTTCTACCTAAAACCTATAGGCGGGTGTTCTATCCATCATCAACTCATATCTTATGCGGTTGTGCTCATCATGCCCTACCTACCTAAAAAAGTTGTAGAATAGTTGTTGTGGGTTTTTTACAAACTTCTACAGTAAATGATAGTTATCTGTGTCATGTTTTCCTGCTACCTGACATATAGCACACCACAATGTAGGCCCCACGCTTGGTCCTGCTTGAGATTCATACCTCAAAGGCATCAGTCCTCCTCCTACAATATAGTTTGCAAAGACCGGGCACTGGTCTTTGTCATGCCCTTAACCCTTGCATTTCAGGAACCATACCTCTTCATGTACCTTTGGTCGAACTGCTCTTTCTTACTTCGAACTTTGCATCTCAAGGAAAATATTGTGCACCTGCACATGAATCTATTGAACCCCAGATTTGAATGCTACATCGTTGTCTCATGTAGTCTCATATCAATCTCCAAGGCCTCTTCCTCAATTGTTATCCTCTGTTGTGACAACGTAACACTTAAGTGTGGCAGGAACGAAGCCACAAACCACTCAGCGTGTTGTCCATCTGTTAAGTTCATGTTAGCTTCATGAATTTTACACTTCAACCTCTGATCTAATTCCCAAGGTGTCTCGCCTTGTTTCATCATGATTTCGTTGAACCCTACTATCGACTGTGCCTCAGATTTAGGCCTACTGAATTCTTTATTCAACGTGGTTTGGATGTCTACCACTCTAGCATTTGGGTTATCATTAGAGTACTTGTTGTACTAGGTTAGCACGTTATCCTGCAAAGCACTAACCGGTGTCACCTTTTTCATGTGATCATCTGTAATGCCTTGAGCTTCCCATAAAACTTTCATGACAAATCAGAACTGGTTCGGATCCTCATTTCCCAAGCCTTTGAATAAAGGAAACTTCATTGAATTTGCCATATTGAATTGCGGTGGATGTTGAGGTGGTACGGGTGAAGTCATAGGTGATGTTAATGAAGTTGGAGGTGATGTGGGTCTAGGTGGTAGTCACGGGAATCCCTATATTATTAACTAAATAGAAATTCATGGAGAATCCTCTGCACTTCACAGAGAAACCTATGCTACTCCCTCTTTGTCACCCAATGGAGGTGAAATCAATGGGCTATATTCAGGAGTCACCTTTTTAGCACGTTATCCTACAAAGCACCAACCAGTGTCACCTTTTTCATGTGATCATCTGTAATGCCTTGAGCTTCCCATACAACTTTCATGACAAATCAGAACTGGTTTGGATCCTCATTTCCCAAGCCTTTGAATAAAGGAAAATTCATTGAATTTGCCATATTGAATTGCGCTGGACGTTGAGGTGGTACGGGTGAAGTCATAGGTGATGCTGATGAAGTTGGAGGTGATGTGGGTCTAGGTGGTAGTCGCAGGAATCCCTATATTATTAACTAAATAGAAATTCATGGAGAATACTCTGCACTTCACAGAGAAACCTATGCTACTCCCTCTTTGTCACCCAATGGAGGTGAAATCAATGGGCTATATTCAGGAGTCACCTTTTTAGCACGTTATCCTACAAAGCACCAACCAGTGTCACCTTTTTCATGTGATCATCTGTAATGCCTTGAGCTTCCCATACAACTTTCATGACAAATCAGAACTGGTTTGGATCCTCATTTCCCAAGCCTTTGAATAAAGGAAAATTCATTGAATTTGCCATATTGAATTGCGCTGGACGTTGAGGTGGTACGGGTGAAGTCATAGGTGATGCTGATGAAGTTGGAGGTGATGTGGGTCTAGGTGGTAGTCGCAGGAATCCCTATATTATTAACTAAATAGAAATTCATGGAGAATACTCTGCACTTCACAGAGAAACCTATGCTACTCCCTCTTTGTCACCCAATGGAGGTGAAATCAATGGGCTATATTCAGGAGTCAGGACCCTTTATTCCTTTGTTCTTGTAAGTTTTTCTTCTTTGTGTAGCTTCGAACATCAAGGTAGCTACATAACTCATTTTTCATGCAATAACATGTTAATGTAGGTATTCAAAGACTTTAGGTACTTACCTTGCGGATCTTTGAAAAAGTACTGCTCCACCTTGTTGTAGCTAATTGAGGTGTCGACCGCGAATTCAGTCACAAATCCTCCTATGATGCGATCAATACAATAATCGACAGCAGGGGTGATCTTATCCTCAGATGCTTCCAATATATGTACTAATTGTTGGGCCTAAACAATAGAACCATTAAGTCTCCACCTTCCTTGGCTATTCACTAGCTTCATGATCCACTTATCTAGCTCAATCAGAAAGGAATAGAAAAAGATCTTGTGGATTTCTGTATATAGGTACATGTCCAGTCACTGTTCCTTTGTCAATTGCGGGTTTTTGTTCTCCCGCGTTACGAATTAGTGGATCTTCCTGTCCCACCAGTCTCTGATCTCTTTAGTAGTTGTATTCTAGTGATACAACATCACACATATTTTGTATATATTTCAGTCTCAGCAATGGAACCATTTCTTGTCTTGGTGGGGCCTGACCTAGGTTCAATGTTAGTTAGCCAAACAAATCCCTACGCTATTGGCTTTTTCAGCATTAGCCGGTGGAGTGCGGACTAAATTTTCACCCAAAGCAGTATGGGGGGATGATGGAACCAAGTTTCTGCACCTTGAGATGTTCGTGATGTTAGTTTATTCCTTCTATTTCTACTTCCGTGTAGGTCACTTACTTGCAGGGCTTTCCTAGACTAGCCCTTTATTTCACCCTTCAGTACCTCCTCAAAATGGTATGATTGACCTTCATGCAATCCTATCCTGTGGCTCAGGTACTTTTGCACTACTAGGGCAACGTATTGTGCAGATTCCAAAACTAGTTTTAGTGTCTTACATATCTTATTAGACAATCACGGTTAGTGTCACGTAAATAGATATCCTTATTTGAGTTCAATTATCCAACATAATTACATAAATTCACGCATCACATAAGAATTATAAATAAAATTCATACACAATATGACAAGATTGCATTAACTAGAAACAAAGACACAAAATTTGCATAATACTTCTCTTTATTGATTCCAAGTGATTAAAGACACTATCTGCTTTGCGCACACAGCTATAGGGGCCCATGCATTCAACTGTGGACCTCTACTCTAGGCCTATGCACACTTATCTGCAGAGCCTCTACCTACGCTACGACCTGAAACTTAGACTTCTCTCCTTATCACTCAAGACTTCCTTTTTAACTTATGACTATCTGTCTCCTTAGAGCTTACTTACTTAGCTATTTTTATACAATCCCATGGTCCGCAGACCATGGGTAGATCTCTACAGTCGACTTTACCTCACAAAATAAGGGTGGACAACCATTTATGACTCATGACACCTTCTCACACTGTGACCATAAAATGCAGAGAATGTTGGGCACCAAATATTCTTACCTTTTCCCTACATTTCCACTCATCTTTCCATCCTTTTTGCACTCATTAACATGTATCTATTATGCTAAACCTATGAGTTAACCCTCCTTCCTCTGTCTCTTGGAATATTTAATTAATGAACTAAAGTCATGAGGATTTTACCTATGCGAGCCACTAAAACTTCTTATGTCCATAGATTTCGGAGAACAGGTGTTGATCTCCTGGCATATAGCGGTATTTCCATAATTCACAGCAATCGTTCAGCAGTGCTAAAACAAAATAACCAATTTGCAGTTGTTTCCAATCTATTTTGGATCATTTCTATTCTCACTCTCTTGGCACTAGTGTTGTTTTGAACTGATGTATATTTTTGGACATTTAGTTGCTAGGTTTTGGGGAAGATGTTATCACCCCCTGTATTGTATAAAAGATGGATCATTCCTGTGTGAAGGGTTATTTGTATCGGGATATGTATTATAACAGTTTTTCTTCAGATTAATAAAGTACACACGCTTTTCTATTCTATCTTGGGTTGTGAGTAAACGAAACCTTGATCAGAGAGTTGGGCCCGCTCCTTTGATCAAGTGCTACATGTCTCCTTTTGTGTGTGTTATTTTATTTGTTGTATTTATTTCCTTATTGATCCAAAATGGATTCTAAACACCCTCTAAGTCTTCAAACATTCAAAAATATCGCATAAGAAGAACCTTTAAAAATGGAAGATTACACTATCAGGAGGCAAAAACATGAAGAAAATAATGAAATCGAGCCTATCGGAAGTCAAAACAACTTTTCACAGGAAACACTGAATCTAGCCGATCAACAATCTAGATCTGATTGGCATATCGCAATCGGCGGTGACAGGTGGAGGCTATCGGTGGTGACCACATGGCAATTGCGATAGCGATAAACACAAGTCAATGAGGATTGTCGATCAAGTGCACAGATAGATGGCCCAGATTGACTCATGATATTGAATTGGTAGAATACAAAGGAGTAGGGCCAATATACATACGACTGTGATAGCTAGACTTGATAAAATTATAGATGATATTTTATATAATTTGAGAACCGGAAAATGACATTTTCCTTTGTATTTTGTATTTTCGTAAATAACGAAAATCAAAGGAAATATGAATAAAGCGATGAAAGGAGTAGGGCCAATATACATACGACTGTGATAGCTAGACTTGATAAAATTATAGATGATATTTTATATAATTTGAGAACCGGAAAATGACATTTTCCTTTGTATTTTGTATTTTCGTAAATAACGAAAAACAAAGGAAATATGAATAAAGCGATGAATCCAGACCTGAAAGGGATATACATGTAGATATATATGTTTTGAGTTCCATAATAGGTAGGATTTTGGGTGGGTATTAGGCAGTAAGTGGTATTGGACAGGCTCTTCTCGATCCCATCCACTAGCTGACACTTGGCATGAGAAAACCACCTTTTCGAGCATGTAATGTTTGTACGCCTTCACCGCCTGAAATGAATCTCAACCATTGGATCAAGATCACTTAGATCAACAATGGATATGTGATAGCAATATAAAATTAGACCTGATGGGACTTATACAGGCAAATGTATAACAGTTCAAGTCCGCCATAAAGCCATTTTGCAGGAATTTCAGTGTTTTAATGTATTTTTACAAATACAAAGGAAACCTTAGCATAGGGGTATTTGCGACATGCAATAGCAATTTAAAGATGGACCCGATGGAATATAGGGCGGAATTGATAATATTTGAAGTTTGATGAATAGTGATTTGGTGGATTTTTCCTGTGTTTTACAGTGTTTCTTTGTGTAAATAGAAAACACTATTTTTGGGGATTTTAAAGGCCTCTTGGTCCCTTTCGTTGCAAGATAGGTGGCCACCTTCCCTAAAGATGTTATGCAATGATTGCTAACACTCATAAGGGAATTCGAGTGGACAGAGGCTAAGAGCCAGAGAGCCCAAGAAGGCGAAACGATAAGACAACGTTGATTGGCTTTAAAGCCACAAAATGGCAGAGATAGAGGGGAAGCCATCTTGAGACAGGGAGAAAATAGAGACAGAGAGTGAAAGAAAGGGTCTGTGTATTCAGAGAGGCTTGAGGAATTCAAGAAAAACTCTTGTTGTTGTATCTGTTGTGTTGAGACTCAATTTGACCTCACACTTTGTAAAACTCTGCACTTGAAGACATAATAGAGAGGTCACCACTGAAGGTTGGACCAGGAGACGTAGCCCAAGAATTTTGGGTGAACTTCAGATTAAACTTGTTGTGTTATCTGTGTTGTCTATTATGTTTCTTTAACTGCTTCATTGTATATGTTATTCGCAATCTTATCGATCCATTGCACTAAGAAATATAGGAAAATCCATGCACATGAGTCTGTAATACCTTAAAAGTAATCTAAGATCATATTTTCAGATCAAGTGGTATCAAGGCTTTAGGTTTGTTAAGGTTAGACAAGCTTGTGCTGGATTGTTGAATGCTAACTAGGTCAAAGCTCAAACTAGGAGAAGGAGAACTGGTTGAGGCTAACCCATAAGTTGGAAGAGTCTATGCTTGAAGGAAAATGGCAGAATAGATTCCCTTGGAATCAAATTCTCAGTTCATGGATAGTTTCATGACCATGAGAGCCATGGTGGAAGAAATGTATCAGGAATTTAAGAAGGATCTATGTGGAAGCACCTCAACACCCAAAAAAGGAAAAGGAGTAGAGGAACCTCTTCTATTTTCTCATTCAAAAGGCAAAGGGAAAGGGGAAGAGCCTCCTCCATCAACTCCTCCTTCTAGCCCTGAAAAGAAAAATAAGAAAAATCTTTGATTAAATTAGATGTAAAATTTGATTTTCCAATCTATGATGGAGAATTAAATGCAAAAAATCTAGATAACTGGATTAGACAAATTGATGTGTATTGCAGGGTGCAGAACATTGATTCAGAAAAGAGTAAGATTCAGTTGGCTAGCCTTTGCCTTGGATGAACTGCCCTGGTGTGGTGGGAAGGCAGGACCCAAGATGATTTGAAGAAGCATGGTAAAATTCTTGCTACCTGGAGTGAATTCGTTTTTTCCCTTAAAAAATAGTTCTATCCACTAACTTATATGCAGAAAGCAATGATGAGTTGGAAAACTCTTCACCAATTAAAGGGGAAAAGTGTACAAAGTTATACACAAGAATTTAGAAAAAGAGCTCTAATTCTAGGCATTTCTCTAGACTTGCCTGAAACTTTGTTGAAGTATATAGGTGGTCTGCATAGCTATTTGAGGCACACCATTCTCATGTTTAACCCTACTAGCATAGATGAGGTATTAGTTCAGGCTACACATCTAGAGGCTAGAGGCAAGAAAGTGAACCTAGAGATTGGGGGATCATCAAAACCCACTGCAAGCAAGAACAAGGAAAAGAAGAAGTAGAAATGGAAAGAGAGGAAGACGAACACTATACAGAAAGAAAAACCTTCATGCAATCACTGCAAGAAGGATGGACATGATGATGCACATTGCTGGTCTTTGCATCTGGAGCTGAATCCCAAGAAGTTCGATGGCAAGAAGAATAAGATTGTTGTTACTATTCAGAAAGATTTGGGGTTAGACTGAGGTGATGAAACAACAATCACAACCATAGGTATAAAAGCTAAAAATTCTAAAGCATCTACTAGGAATTATGCACAATCTATTGATAATGAAGAAAATGAGAGGAAAGGACATGAGATTTTTCATATTAGAGTTATTTCCAAGCATCAAAAGATTGATACTTTATTTGATAGTGGATCACAAGTAAACTTGATTTCTGAAGCAACTGTAAAGAAGTTGGGACTACTAACTGTTACGCAGTAATTTGTCACCGTTGGTCACCGTCCCTGTCACCCCCGCTGTCACACATTGGAGGGCACATTTACGGACTTGTGACCAGTGACACAACTTGAAAACACTTGCATTGAGGTCTCCTAAGTATGAACTTCAATATCCCTTAAGACACCCTTCGAAGATTAACCTTGGAAAATGCCCTTTTTCCATTAGCGCGGGTCCACAGTGTCTAACCCGCGCCAATGGCTCAGTCCCTACAAAGAGGGCGTGCCCATAGACGCGCTGTCACAGAACAAAGCCCGCGCCACACAAAATTAGTCATGATTTTTGGCCAACGCGCACTGAGGTGTTTTTTCCCCCATTACTCATGCAGTTCCCTGAGGAAAAATCCCATGGATATGATCGAGTGTCGTCTTTTTCATCCATGACAACTCAGTCCAAAGGCTATTCTGGGACAATACCAAGTCTTCAGTAAGTGTCCGGATACGATGAATACTTTCTCCTCTGTCATCTATAAATCACTGTCATCCTACATTGAAAGGGAGTTTTTGGAATACTAGAGTCAGAGTGTTGAAGTTTTGAGCTAAAGTAAGCTGAGATTATGTTAGATTGATAGTAAGAGTTGAGAGAGAAGTTATGCTGCCAAAATTCTGAGAGAGGAAGTGGCTTTGCAAGGCATGCCAAACTGCTGACCCAGTTGGAGGAGATTTGCAGCGTCAAGCCTTAATTGGTTGTAATTCTTCTCTTCTTTTATTGAATAATGAACGACTGTTATTATGGTTCCACTCACGTATTCTTCTTGTAATATTTGAGTTATATCCTGCTTGACTGATATATAATT
>APFE030686802.1:0-18027 GCA_000404065.3 Pinus taeda | reverse complement strand
GTGTGATGGTTTATTCTATTATTACTACACATGGTTACTATTTAATGTTTAATAAAGTACTGATGCACTGATTAAATACCAACATATGATGAATTAACCGAATCATAAGTTCACTAGATATACGCTGGTTTCCTTAAGAATAGTTGCATGCACACGCAAGTTCCCTTCACTGATGTAGCATATATAAATCTGATTATGGAAATGAAAAAGTTATTGATTTGTAAATATTGACTCACCCCCCTTCTCAGTATTATTCCCAACACTACGGTGGCTTCACTAGAAATTTCATTACACATAACCCCGACTGTCTATATATTAGGATAGGAGTAGGATTAGTTGTGCCTTATTCTTCCTTTCCTTGCACTCATCTTGCACTTGTTCCCCATAGTTCATCCTCGTTGTCTCATTTGGGTTTTACAACATGTTTTCTTTAGTCATTTTGTTGTCTTGTCTTTCTATTTTAGTTTCATGGTTCTGTGTCTTATTTCTTTTTGCTTTGTTTCCTTCCTTGTTAAGTTTTTCATTTTTTTCACTACGTGAATAATTGTTGTGCTTGGACCTGTGTCTTGGCTCTTGAATGTGTATGTGGCTGACGTTCAAAGATTCTTGTGACACTACAACCCTTGGCTAGTCCTGTTTCTGTCTTCCTTGTGTTTGGTTGTAACTTTTGGATGATGAAGTCTTGGCGGAAAATACTATCGATCCATAAGGAGAGATTTGGTTCAACCATGAGCCTATGTCCAGTCTGGGAACTTCACGCTGTACTCAGTTTTATGCTTTGGTGTGTTCAAGATTATCCAACTAGTAGAATTGGAGAAGGAGAAAAATATAAATGTGAAAACCTAAATCTGTCATGCTTCTCTAAAGGAACAACCTCTCCTTCTCTCAATAAGCCAGGATCCCTCTTCCACCCCAAAAATAAATAAGTGCCTATGCACAGTTCTCTTTCAAAAATAACAAAGGCGAAAGAAGAGAAAGGCTTCCTGCATAGAGAGGTGAAGCAAGCAAGTCCACTTGGGTACTGTCTAGGCTCGCCGGCAGTAGAGCAATGATTTTGTTCTTGCGTGAATCCTCTAGGGTACTGTCCAGGCCTGCTGGTAGCAGAACAACACCAAAGATGAAAAAATATACTCTGAAAATCTTAAGCTCACGAGCTAAACTACCCTTCCCAATTCGAAACACTGTGATCTCGCTAAGTCTTGTGTTGTGTTCAATTGATTTGGTACAAGGAAAACCATGTCTATCCATTAGGTAAGCAGGGAAGCCAAAGTAATCTACACGATGAATCAATACTCCTTGATTGACCAAGGCCCTACACTAAATTAACCAAGAGAGAGAAGATGGAATTCAACTAGTGTGTCACGAAGTGTTGTAGCGGATGCAACACCCTCCAAAATTTTGGATCCTGTGATCACTCATTCCTTAGTCACTTATTTGGTAAGTTAATTATCTCAAGCTTCCCTCTTCGGTCGTAAGAGTCATTCATGCTTTTATCTTTCTATAACATGTGTCATTTTTGGGCAGGGGATTATTGCTCGTGATGCAAAGGGAATGTTTGTTTTTTCTTAAGGGGAAAAGCTTTGTGAGAATGGGTTGTTCTCGCCATATAGACATTGTTGGTATCAAATTATGATTGTCTATTTCACTTAAAAATCCTCTTTTGATTATCATTTTTGAGCATCTAACCTTCATATTCCAGCTATAATCCTTAGAAACTAAATGATATGATGTCATTATCATTATTCTTAGCTTGAAATTAATTTTTGAAATTATTGTGTTAAAAATGACATTTTCTAGAAAATTACAAGAAGTTGTAACTTTCTATGATTGCTCCATGGTTTGACATGTTGCATAACAGGTTGGAGAATTTGAATATTGTGAGCATGAAGCTAAATTTACACGGATGGTGGATTACCTATCCACTTTCGAATTTGAAGAAAATAGGTGTCCAGTCAACGCTAGTCAAACCTAGTCACTTCAGCAGAATTTCCAGATTTTGTGAACAAAATAATTTCTATTTTGAGAATTTTTGCATAAATGAAGGAACTGATCCAATTTTGACCTTCTTGGATGTAATTAATAGAATTCTGTTAGGATAATATGGAGCAGGAATAGCTTCTTTTGTTATAGGATTTGTGATAAATAACCTAGGAGGAAAAACTATGTTTCTGGTATATTTTGGACATGAAAGTACAGTTTATGTATTTTTAGTCTATAGACTTAATATAGACTTCACTATCGAGTTTATGCCTTCAGATCCAATAGTCATATTCTTCTGAATCGTTTTATAGTGTGCTTTTGAAGTGTTGAAGGGCCCTCATCACTATGCTGGTACACTCTGCCTTAAAGTTTCTTTACTAGTTGCATAGATAGATTTAAAATTCAGAGGTTATTTTATGTGTTGTAAGAAAGGTTATGTTATTGAAGTTGTTAATTGGAAAGGATTTTCATTGGTTTTGAAAGAGCCTTGTAAAAGGACTCAACCAATACTAATCTTGAAGATTGATATATATGCTTGATGTTGCATATTTTCGATATTTTCTTATTGGCTTTAATTTCAAAGATAGTTCATGGTTTGATTTCCAAGTGATTCAGATTTGTAATTGTTAAATTCAATTTGCAGTTAGATAAGTGATTCTTATAAGGGATTCAATTATCATTGGTTTGCAACGTTACTTATCTAATTTGTTGCTTGGATTAGTCAGGTGTTGAAATTGCTTTGAATTGTTATGATCCAAAGATGGGAAAGGATTCTATTGAGCAAGATTCTTGTAAGGGAATGATAGGATTTTTAACCAGTCATTAATACTATGTTTTTGTTACCTAGGCAATCAGAATTTCATTAGATTTGTTTTCATCTAAATTGATGCTTAAGTGTTTGAAAAGACAAGGAAGGACCTCTTGTAAGAGAGCATTGTTAATTTCATTTCACTAGGCTATCATTAGAACCTTAGATCCTTCTAGATCTATATACATTAGATGAGTGCCTCTAAGTGTACTTTCCCGGGTTGATAAAGGAATTAAGAGCTTAACTTACCTTGGTAAGTAAAGACCAAACATACATGTTTCGCACTCATCTCACACACTAACTACATAATGCACATAAATCCCAACCTCCCTTAGCATTTAAAACTATGTAGTGGGTTTCCCCCAGTGTCCTTCCCTCAATTGGAACCCACTATCTCCAAAAACTATGTATTTTTGTCCCTCAGTTGTCTTGTCTACCTTGCATCCTGAAACTGTGCAAAGGTGTCCTCCCAGGACCTCATCTCGCAACAATGCCTTGCATCGTAAAACTGCACAGTTTATACCCAAGTTTCTCATTCTGCCTTGCATCCTGAAAATGTGCAGATGTGCCCTCCCAGGGCATCATCCTGCAATAGTCATTGCCCATTGAAACTGTGTAGATATGTCTCTCAATAAACACAAGAAGGGTGACATTCTAGAGGACTCTCAAGGAGCTGAGGAAGAATATAAGCAGACCAAGGAACCCAAGGTATGATAGAAGATCAGGACCACATGAAGACTCCATCTGATGCACAATGCTTTGGAGATAAGGTATCCAAAATGAAACACATCTTTTGAAATACCCATCTTAGTATAGCTTGAAGGGCTTCTTATAATTTTCATATCATTCTGTCTTCAATGGCATGCATGGTTGCAAGCTTGAAAGTTATTCCGTGTGTTTCCTCTACGTGTCTTGCCCCCTTTCGCTTATTGGATCAATCATCGTCTTTTGACATGTCTGGTTGTTATGTCATGTTTGTGAACCGTTCTAGTCACCATGAAGGTTTGTCTTTGTGTATACAGGTTGTCCTAACAATGTGAACACCTATCATACTGATACAGAATGTTGTAATCACTATCACGCAAGTGTCGTCACAGATGTCCAAAGGTCTATCCCAAGTGTCGCACTTGTCACACTAGACAGTCTCATAGAGGGTCTTGATTTGCAATTTTTTCATGTTATTGAAGTACGCTAAATGTGTGATCACAATGTTGAGTCATCATAAGTTCACTTGCCTCTCACACTTAGTCATTTTCCTGAAAGTCTCTTGACGGAAAAACTTCACTTCACCTAGCCCTGTCTGAGTTGCACTGCGTAGTCTCAACCCTTAGTGGTGCTGCTCTGCTGCTTGGAACTGTGCAATGCTTGAGGTTTTCCTTTGGGTCAGTTTCACTGCACAATCCTTGAAGTAAGCATCTTGTCTTCCTTCTGAAAAATACACAGAAACTGCCTCACTACCTATCTGAACTTTGCACTTCTCAAGAATAGTCATAGAGCCTACTTCTTGCTTGCTAGAACCTCACATCGCATAGATACCTAAGCTTGCACTGCTCCCATAAATTGCATAGATATGTCCTCCTAGTGACTTCGCTCATCCGGGACTCACTGCTCACAAAAATTGCACAAAACTATCCTCTAGTCCCTCTGTTATCTGGGCTTGTATTCCCTTTGGAAACTGTGCATGGGTGTCCCTGAGGGTCCCACCTTGCTGTTTCCATTGGTGTCCTTTTCTGTGCAATTCTTCCTCTGAGTGGCCTCTATGTAGTTTTCCCTGAAAATGAAGACAATGCCCCAGAGTTCCTTGTCCAAGCCTGATTTGCACTCTGTGCAATATCAGTGACCAATCCTCCTTCCCTGTCACTTGGAACTCCGCAATGTGTAGTTACTGGGCCCTCTTCCTAGTTTGTCATCTGTCTCGGGCCCAAGACGTGGAAAAAAATGCATCGTGCTAGACTAGGAGGTTTTTGGATTAGATGTCATCCTATCATGATTGAATTGTAGGCACAGGTACACTGATAGATCATGCCGAGACAACAAACATGATTTATAAGGAGTGCACATGCTAGAAGACTTACTTGCAGCTGGACGAAAAAACATAGAAAATCAAACAGTAAGCAAAAGAAACACGTGCATGGAACCATCCTACAATACCAATACCATTGAAGACCCCACAACATCAAGCCATGCGGAGGAGAATACAAAGCAGACACGAGAGTACATCCATCACTTAGCAACGCAAAAGCTTGACATGGACACCATAGCCAGCCAGTACATGTCAATAGTGTCATATCAAGTTGTGTAATGAGTTATCAAGACCACATCACTACTATGGGCCATATATGTTGTAACCGAATGTAATGTAGAGTGGACGTCTAATGGATACATACATGAAGATGAAGAGTCATGTCAGTTGAAAATTCATAGGAAGTTGAACAGTCGTGAGGTTAGTCACTGAAATTAAAGTGTCGTCACCTTGGCTCCTCCCACATATCCTTGAGAGTTTACAGTCAATTTTTTGAGGAGCAAGGAGTGGCTCTAATGTCCCACTTCTGGGACTAGTGATGTATGGTGTACATATGTGTCTTGGGACTTTTTCTTAATTCAGAAGACTGTTAAGGCCAACAAGTTTCCATGCATGTTTTGTAGATGTTTGTAAGGCTATTCTTTCAGCATTTGTAATGCATGTTTGTTTCACCTGTACTAATATAGTTGAACTACTTCGGTTGTTTTAGTACTTACATTGTTGGGAATGTGTTGTGTTGGTTATCACCACTATCTCATCCCTATGGACTACTCTGCAGGATACTAGAAAAACAACCTTTGTGTATTGGTTATCACTGTTGTCACATCCTTGTGTATTACTTCATGGGATACTGGACATACCATATTTGTTTTCTGGTTATAATGACTGCCACATCCGTGTGGACTACTCCATTGGGTAGTGTACGTGTTGTCCCCTTCACTTCAGTTTTAACAACCGTCCCATCCATTTGGACTACTCCTTTGGGTGATGTACATGTTATCCCCTGCACTTCAGTTTTAACGACGACCACATCTGCTATGGATTATTCCAATGGATGTCAGACATATCTTTCTGGTTCGCGTGTGTCTCTTCCTAGGTGGTACTATTACCTCTCACTTAGAGGCTCACTTTAATCTCCCCATTTTAAGTAAGAAAACTAAGATACAAGTTACATTATGGACTCACCAGTCACACTTACCTTGTTTTTTGAAGATACCAGTGCAACACTCTCATGTGATGATAGTTAGAGCCAAGGCATGTCTCTAAGTATATGGTAACCAAGACTTTATACCGGATGTGATTCCTACACCAAACTATGTGAGGTCTAGTTAGGACTTCATATCGGGGAGATCCCATGAATGTTGGCAGGTCCAACACCGTCAGTAGTTTCCAAGGATTATAGGGATTGAGAAACTCCTTTATAAGCCTATCCTTTCTCCCTCAACCCTCCAATCCTCGCCCCTTACCCTTGGTGGACCAAGTCCCTTGCTTAAAGAGCAAGCAAGTTCCACTCTTTACTCCATCATTGGGAAAGGGTTTTCAAGGTCACTCCTCACCTATCCATTGATATCTACTTTACAAAGTGATCCCTACCCTTTCGGGACTACTCCCATTGGTGAAAGTCCGTAAAGAGTAGGGATACCTAGTTGTGGTGACAATCTGATAAGCCCACAACATTGACCTTGACCTAGCAGTTGCCCTCTTAGGAATCCCTTTTAAGTCCCCTACTGGTTTGAGTGGTAACATTTATGGCATCGTTGCAAAGGACAAGACATGTATTTTTTTCCTCGTATGACATATTGACATATCATTATTGGCGACTCCATTGGAGGAATGAAGTCCTAGTTCCTCATTAAACTCTAAAATCAATGCTTGTAGGGTGAGGCAGGAATTTGTGAAGGAATTTTAATTCACCCTAGCGACTCCATTTTAAAATTATATGCAATATATGGTTGAAGAAAGTATCCACGACATTAGCCCCAAAGAAGAACAAGACCTATGGAAAAGATTGAATTCGTGGTCTGAGGTTTGTGATCATCTAATAGGGAATAATGAATCCATACTCATTGTTTATGACCAAAGTAGTTGAAACCTTGAAAGCATAAGAAAGGAATATGAATAAGGGCCCACACATTATCTCTTCTTGGAGCTTGTCTATTACACTGATGCATTTAATTCATTGTCTAACAAGATCAGGGAAACATACATCCCATTACTAGATGAGGATTTGGATGAGAAAGATGACCAAGAAGATGGGAAGGATGAGAAAATACCAATTATAGAATTGAGTGTGAATATAAATGGAGTGAAAGACATCTCTTCTAAAGATGATGAGAGTTGGATCATAAAAGCCTCCAAATCACATGAGAAAGAATGGATGAATATAGCAAGTCATGCAGGGAGGTAGTAAGGGAATATAATTCTAATGAAGTATTCTCTTACTTATATAATGAAGAACTGAAGCTTCATAATATGAAATGTAAGTATAAAGAGAACCCTACTAATTCTCTCCTCCTAGAAGCATACTACCAGAATCATGTAGAAAATACCTTAGCCATTGTTCTTCAAGAGAAGAGAGAAGAAGAAAGGTCCCGTTTTTCAACCAACCAAGATGATGATGACTTCGATGATGAGAAGGAAGACGAGTCCTCGTTGGGACTAAGGGGTGAGCAGGATGATTTTGAGGACACATGTGTTGGGAAAGATGAATTTATGGAAAGTGAAATTGAGACCAACCCCACCTTTCTCAAGGATATTACTCCCGATGAATCCTCTTTTGAAAACCTTGAGAAAGATGATCCCATTAGCCCCTTGAAAAGTGACATTGAAGATTATTTCCACATTAAAAAGGAGAAATGGGAAATTGGTCCTTAATTTGATTGTGCTCCCATTTATGACACCAACAAGGAGGATGAGGATGAGGATGAGATTGGTCTCCCTTTCCCCTCAGGCACTATCTATGATGACATACCCATTGATACCCTTGGGAAGGAAAATTATTATTTTCCCTTGCATAAAGAAGGACAACATTTGATGGAAGTAATCAACTCTCCTTTTGATGAAGGCCCAATATATAATATTTATAATGAGGAAAGAAATGAGGCTCTCACCAACCCACCTTATGATTATGTATTCAAATCACTTGAGCCTTTAGATTGTGGGGAAGGAAAACCCGTTGGATATGACACTTCACCCTCCCCTTTGTTTTCCCCTCCTATTCACCACCTTGAGTCTTCCTCAAGTAAGTCCCTTGTCCCTTTCGGTATCACCTCGAGTGACCATGCCCTTTTTCCCCTTTCTGAATATGGTGTCAATGATGATCCTTTCATTGAATATACTTTATCCCCTTTGACCCATCCTCGGTATCATGATCACTCCACAACCTCCCCTCTCCTAGGTTACCATCACATTGATAAACTTGTTTGTTGCACTCCTTCTCTCTCTCACCCTTCGTTCCCCTCTCATCACAACTGTATGACATCCTTGAAACATGATAGTAAAAAAAATGATTGTGATGAGGAGTTCTCGATAGTGATCATTCATTCCTCCATTTTGCACCTAGAAGGAGAGCCCTGGACCACTAAATTGACCAATTTTCTTTCTCCTATGACCTCCCTCTACCTCGAATGGAGATGATATTTTCCTGACTTCCACCCACCTCATCCACCATGTGACTATGTCCACATTCAATTTGTGGGTTGCTACATGATTAATCATACTGACAGGCATATGTACATTGATGTGATAAATTGTTGGTCGCACTCGCTTCATGATTACACTTAGTATTAACATTACTATATGCATGTTAGGGTAGGATGCATTGCATCATGATTTTTTCATTAGAACTAACTACATGTGATGTTTCTCATGATAGGCTAGATTGAATACATAAAAAAAAAAAAGAATTTTTACATTTTGTTTCTTGTTGGTTTATGGACTAACATTAAGCATGGGTGATCATCAGACACTGTGAAAAACATGTTGCCCCATGTATTTGATCTTTTACATGTGTAGGTAACAAGTCTGCGGTGACCAAGAGATTGTTGGAGTTCTCATGACCTCTCATTCAAGCAGTCCACTCCTTTGTGAGATCACGTCCCAGTTGGAGCCATACGTTACCCACCACTTTGTGGATGATATCCATAGGAGAATGTTTTTCTCTGTGATAGGCCTCAGATGGTAGCCAATAACCCCTTGATGCCTCCTAATAGCTCATTGTGCCATTTCTCTGCCACCTGAGCCAACAATGTAGTTCCTCACCCACCTTATTGATTGTATGTTTAAAGGTGGGCCTCTTGAATCTAAAGGTATGTCTTTTAATTTGATAATTGAGTATTGTGTTTACTTAACATGGATACTTATTAGCATAGATTCTTAAAAGTGGGGGAATTTAGTGGAAATAGTGGGGTTAGTTTGTACTCTTGTCTCCTTGATCCCTTTTAGTTGTTACCCTTGGATCTTAGTCCTATGGGATCTCCTTTATTGACCATTTGGTTCTAGGGTGGTACTACTTGGGAAACCCTGACTTTGGGTGTGTGGTCCCGCTCCTTTTCTTGCACATACTACTCATGTTCCATTCACTATAACCCCATTCATCATTTCTCCCACCTAGGTCTACATTTATAGGGTTAGCCTCCCTATCCCCTTGCCCCCACCTTTAGTCAGGCCTAGAATGATGCCTTGGAGGGTGAAGCAACTGAAAGAGAGGAAACAACATAATTGTCCACATTTAATAGGAATTTGTACCACAAAATGCAAAAGATGGTCGAGACAAAAATATTTAGCATGTGGGAAAAAGACAACACATGAGCGCTACCCCATCCATTGCAATCACCCTCGTTCCGTAGGCCCTAGATGCGCCTCCTCTATCATTCAGGAACCCATGATTATCACAACTCCTGGAGTGAAATGAACTGTCATGACTCAAAGGGGGTAATCACTGCTATATTATACACATCATGCTCTTGTCCCTTGAGCCCTGATTAGTTAATTAAAGAAAATTCATAAAAGGAAAAAGGCATATAAAGAAGGGTGGAAAAATCAAGGTCAAGGCACATCATTTACCATGACCACTCCCTCCTATACATTATATACTAGGTATGGGATTCCCCTTATTCAGCTACCCCTATGCCCCAGTATGTGGCCCAGGTCTGCCCCTCTCATTCCTTATTCCATATCACCTATTTGACACTTCCCACCCCCATTAGAAGGATGTACCTTGGAATACTACCCCCTCTAAGAGATGAAACCACTTAATAAGGTACTTGGATAACCCCCTTTGGAGCTTGGAGACACTAGCACATGCCAAAGCCCACTACATAAGGGCAAGCCATTATGAAGTTCCCACTTTTCTATCCATGATTTAAAAGCTCTTTTACCTGATTATTCTAATGACTAATTGTATTGGAAGCCTAGGGGATGCATTGGATCTTATGCAGAAGATGGTTTCCATTTGGATTTGGCTTCCATATATGGGATCATGATCCCGAAAAGTCCACATTGGCGCATCTAGGGGGTGCATAGAGAGCCATGTGACTCCACAGTAGTAGACAACACTCCAAATATCTTCATGGATGTTCAGGGACTATTGGCAATCCACTTTTGGAACAATGCTGCCATGATTGGTACACTATGCCCAACAGGACCCCACAGGAGCCCCACACTCTTGGCAGGCATACCAACACTTGTATTGTGTTATGGAAGCATTCATTCCACTACTTGGACAATTGTGGAGGATATACAACCATCTTCCATTCATATGGAGATCCATGGGGTCATTCATGTGCCCTTAGACCCATTGAGAGCACCACAGGTCTTCTACTTAGAGATCAAGGGACCACCCCCTTGTCCATCATATTCTGAGGAATTTATTCCTCAATATAACACTTCAGGATTTTATTGAGCCTTTGGAGGTCCCTACGACATGAATACATCATTTTTGGCCCCTTGTGAGGCTTGTTTTTACATTATGAGCTAGTATGGTGGCCTTGTCACCAATACAGGTTATTATTTGCACATTATTTTATCATTAGGAGCCTATAGGATAATTCAAACTCCTTAGGAGGCTATATATTGATGTTCTGTACATTCATTTGTATCATCACTTGACTTGGGATCACTCTATCTTTAGAGAACTTCAAATTTTTTCCTTGGAGGATTATTTTGGAGCATGGATGAATTTTGATGTATGTATTTGGGCTATTTCTATCTTGGAGATTCATATTTTCAAACAAATTTTTGGTTGGATATATTTTATAACGCTGTAAGTAAATTTTAACGTGGTTATTCTTGTTGCTATATACCGCTAAAATTAGGGCTAGTTGTTGCTAGAGAGTTATTTGTCTCGATAAGCTTGCATCATTTTCTTTGAAGTATAGATTATTGAATGCCACTTTTCTTTTCTTTCTCTCAACATTGGATGAAGCTCACTTTCCAAGCATCCTTTATCAAGAAACCAAGGTCTTACTCATTATTATCCTTGATTCCATATCCTCAAGTGAATTAGGCACTGATCCCTTAAAAGGGTGATCATTTTAACCTTTCTTTTAGCATTTTCCCCTTTTTCCCCAAGTGTAACCCCATTAAGTTGCCTAGGGCATCAATTTCCTGGGAATTGACCCAAGGAAATAATTCGATCTCCTGTAAGCTATTGTTGGCTTGTTGGGGCCAACACAAACATCATGACTCACCCTCAAGTCACTCTGTCGGTGCAGAGATCTTTGCATGGAGACCCTCTAACTCTGCTTGAATAGCTTTAAGGTCAGCAACGCACTGAGCAATTGTCTGTTGAATCTCTTGTACATGTTGTTCCAAGACCGTAGTGTCAGAAATGCTTCCCTGCATCGGTTTACAGTCCCATGCCTTCTTCCAGCTACTTGGAGCATTAAGATTGTGCTTCTGTCAGCTAGTTAGATAGTTGGGCCACTCGTCTATGGCTTCAAGCCACTACCTTTCACTTTTCCTGGGAGGGGTTCTCCATTTAGCTTTACCAGCTGCACCGCACCTCCATCTGTGACCTCCTTAACAACATACGGTCCCAACCAATGCATTCTAAACTTTCCCAGGAATTTATCAAACTTACTGTCATATAGTAACACTAAATCGTTTACCTTGAAGGTGCACAACTTAATATCGCGATCGTGCTAGGCATTTTCACGTTGCTTTTTTACTTGCTGATGGAAGCCAGCCAAGAACCGTTCTTCTTTAAGTTCTTCAATTGTACAAGCCTCTCTTTTAGGGCTCTGCGGTCCGCCATACCTGTGAGCATTGCTATGTGCAAACTAGGCACAATATACTCCACTGGCATGATAACTTCCACACCATAGACCAATCGAAAAGGTATCTGGCCTGTCAGTTTCTTGCACATTTTCCTATAAACCCATAGTACTGCAGGAACGCGTAGGTCCCAATCACTTAGTTGTGGGTTGCATACTTTGGTCAGCGTAGTCTCCAGTATTTTGTTAAATGCTTCTACCATTCCATTGGCTTGGGGGTGATACGATGTGCTTTTCTGATGATACACATGAAACTCTTCTATCAGCATGTTGAATGTTTCATTCAGGAAATGTGTACCGCAATTGCTCATCACGATCTTCAGACATCCAAATCGTGTCAATACATGATCGAATAGAAACTTCGCAGTCATGGTGGCCATGCAATCTTTTACTGGTTGTGCTTCTACCTAATGAGTCAGGTACTCTATCGTGGTGATAATGTATCTCACACCCATCTTTCCTTGAGGTTTGAAAGGTCCTACAAATTCGATCACCCACTTTTCAAAGGGCTGCAACGTCATTTGTGGATTCAAAGGCATCTCATCCCTCCACGATGGTTTACCTATTCTTTGACATATATCACAGGCCTTATAGTGTGCTTTTGAATCCTGGTGAAGGGTTGGCCACCACAACCCTGCGTGAAGAATCTTTTGCGCGATCGCTCACCCTGCATAGTGTCCTCTTGCAGCGCCCCCATGTGCTTCTCTGAGGATCTGACTTAGTTCAAATTTAGGTACATCCGTTCGCAGTATCTCGTCATTTCCCATCTTATATAGGTGCCCTGCGATGACAGAAAAATCTGTTGTGCGCACCACTAGTTCCTTCTTCTACTGGATGGAGTATTCTTTCGGTGTAGTTCCAGTCGTGAGAAAGTGGATTATGTCTTCAAAGTGTCCATTTGCGACACGCACAACAAAGAGCTATGCATCAGGTAATCTTTCTTCCAAACTAGTAGGTTCCTCTCCCATCTTAATGCACAACAAGTGATCTGTTCCCGCATTCAGGCGTCTTGGTTTCACAACGACCTCAAAATAATATTCTTGGAACAATAAGAGTCACCTGCATATGTGAACCCCCAACACAAGCTTATTGACCAAGTATTTTAGGGCGGAATGGTCTGCATACATCTTGAAGTGTCCTCCTAACAAATAGTGCTGATATTTTTGGAGCGCGTACACCATAGCCAATCCCTCATGTTTAGTGGTGGAATAGTTCTTTACTACTTTAGACAATATGTGACTTGCGAACGTGATAGGGTGATCCAAACCCTCTCCACCCTCCTATGTTAGTACTACTCACAGCATTATACACGATGTGTCAACGTGGACATGAAACTCCTTGTCCCATTTCGGGAAGATTAGGATCGGCACAGAGGCCAATTTTTCTTTTAGTACGTCCAGGCTCTTCATGCAGTCATCATTCCAGCAGAACGTAACATCTTTTTTCAACAGTTGCTCCATCGGTGCGGTGATCTGGGCGTAGCTTTTGATGAAATTCCTGTAATACCCCGTATGATGTAGGTTTTAACCCTGTACAGAAATTCCCTGCATACGAATTCTAAAACACAGAAAATAAACAATGCGAGATCATAACACATAAAACACATATACACAGAGATTTTCCCCTGGATCCCAAAACCAGGACTACCAGCTGATTTTTCATTATGTTCCTTTCAATGTTACAATACATATTTATACATGCCAAAGCATCCGATACCATGGACCGAAAACCATCGCGTCCAAAACCATGGGCCGAAAACCATCCCATCCAAAAACATGTGCGAAAAATCATCCACAAAACCATAGGTGGGTCTGCCCGACCTAACATAGGGTCCAAAACCAAAATTTTCCAGGGCGCTGCCCCAGACCCCATAAAGTGGGGTTGTGGGTGCTCTTCAAACCCCCTGTTAACTACGTGGAAAGAATATAACACAACCCAACATTCTCTCACTTGTTGTTTTCTTTTCACAGTGGGGCACAAGAGAGCTTAGTCATTTTTCCAGCCCTAAAACGCCCATTGTCTCTGTTGGCATTATGATTCTGTTGTGGCTCTATGGTACAGGTGTTGTACTTGATGGCAACTCACTCTTGTGGCTGATCTCATTTCAGGCACTCAAATCATGGAAATTAAGATACCCGCAGGTAATCCTAGAAGAAGCTGCGGACCCGCAGGTACACAGACCAAGGAGTGCATGTACACAGGTGATACGTTCAGAAGGTACAGACCCTAGTTTCACTCACTCCAATGCAGAAAAGCGCGTGCACGTGGGAATATTCATGAATGGTTCATGGTATTAGTCCGTCAGTTTTTGATCAAATGGTTTTGGTCCGTGGTATTGCATCCAAAAGTATTGATCCCAAGTATTGGGTTCATGGTATTGTGTTATTATGGTTTTGGACCATGGTATTGTGAAAGGCTTGCCTATAAAGAGGAAAGGAGATCACTTGGCTAGTTACTTGTGAATTTTGAATATCTTAAGATTTGAAATTTTGGGTGATTGGTTCTAAAAGCTAGATCTAAATCAAGGAGATAACTTAGGTGAATCTATTGACATGTCGTGATCTCTTGGGCGCATGAACCAATATGTGGATCTGACTGACTGTGGCACATTGGAGGACTGTAAATTTGTCCCTAATCAGAAGTCCGTAGGCGATCCATAGGTGCAGTGCGGGGGTACGCAGCTCAGTAAAAGGCTCAGTGCGGGAGTACGCTGCGAAGCCAAAGGTGCGTTGTGGGGTACGCATCGCAGGAGAAGGCATAGTGCGGGGCACACGCAACACAGAAAAGGGCAAAGTGCGAGGTACGCAGGCAAGAAGAAGGCACAGTGTGGGTGTACGCAGTAAGTCAGAAGTAAAGCTGCGGATCTGAAGAAAAGTACGCAAAGCAGAAGAACAACCAGTGCGGATCTGCGCAATTCTGTCTCAGAGGAGCTGCGGATATACGCAGGCCCCTGTTGGTGAAGTTGCGGTCTTATCCTGAAAAAATTGTTGATTGTCTTTTATCTATTGCAGCAGAGTTCTAGGTTTAGATTTCTGGTATTACTTTTCTGTTTACAGCATTATGAAGAGTTGGGTGATTCATTGATTCAATGTCTAAGGAGATTGGGTGATTCATTGGTTCATTGTATAAGGAGATTGGATGATTTTCATGTACTTGATGATTATTTGATGTTCATGGATCTAGTTTGAAAATTAATGAAACGTGGTCCTTAAAGAAGTAAAAGAGCTAAGGGGGTTGTAGCTCCCTTCCAGAAGAGACTGGAAAACGAGAGAGAGTTGTAGCTCTCTGTAGGTTGCAGCCTGCGTATTGGTAAAGGACTGCACCAGTACAAAATCATTGTAAAAGAAGTTTCTGGTGTTCTTTGGTGTGACTATTTGTTTTTCTTGTTTCATGCTCATTATTATATAAAAGTTAATGATCAATAAATTAAGGAAGGCATACTGAAAATAATTAGATAACACTGATTCACCCCCCCTCTCAGTATTATTTCCAGCAGTCTCTCTACACCAAGAGAACTTCTTAGAGCTCACAGATTTTGTCAATGCTTCTTCAGTATTCTTCAAAGTGTCCACCTTTACGAGCAACAAATTTTTGTCTTCTATCATATCCCTCACAAAGTGATACTGAACATCAATGTGCTTTGTCTTTGAATGATATGTAGGGTTCTTTGCCAAGAAAATTGCACTTTGGTTGTCACAGTCTATCCTTATAGCTTCATGTACTAACCCCATACTTGAACACAATCTCTACAACCAAACTTCTTCCTTGCTTGCATGAGTGGTTGCCATGTATTCTGCCTTTGTAGTTGATAGTGCCACTACAGATTGTTTCTTACTCATCCAATTGACTTCACCTCCAAATAGGTTAAACACATACCAACTTGTAGATCTTCTCTGATCCAGATCTCCAACCCAGTCTGCATCAACAAAGTTGTGAATATCCAACACTCTATCCAATCCTGGTCTTCCTTGGTAACACAAACCATAATCACTAGTGCCACGCAAATACCTGAAAACCTGCTTCACTGCTGTCCAATGCTCCTTTCCTGGTTTTGACATAAAGCTGCTCAATACTCCCACTGCATGTGCAATGTCTGGTCTAGTACAGACCATTGCATACATCAGGCTACCGACTGCACTTGCATATGGAACACAAGGCACATCCTCTTCCTCTTCTTATGTCTAGGGACACTGTTCAACAAATAAATTTACACCTATAGGAATAGGAAACTTCACCGGTCTACTATCCTGCATATTAAACCTCTGCGGTATTGTCTCAACATACTTCCTATGGTTTAACCAAAGCTTCCTCTTTGATCAATCTCTTTTAATTTCCATGCCCAAAATATAGTTTGCAACACCAAGATCTTTCATGTCGAATTTGGAGGACAATTGGGTCTTAAAATCCTGGATAATTTATTTGTCATTTCCAATTAGCAACATATCATCCACATACAAGACTAGATAAACAACATGGCCACCAGCCAATTTAAAATACACACAGTGATCTGCTTTTCTTTTGGTGAAGCCAAGTCCCCGTATAAATGTATCAAATTTATGATACCACATCCTTGGTGACTGTTTTAACCCATACAGAGACTTCTTTAATTTGCATACCAGTTCTTTCTTACCCTTCACTGCAAAGCCTTCAGGTTGCTTCATTTAGATCTCCTCTTCCAGATCCCCGTGAAGAAATGTTCTTCACATCCATCTGTTCTACCTCAAAATCAAAAGCGACAACAACAGATAAAAGTAATCTAATAGAAGTTACCTTGGCAACAGGAGAAAAAATATCACCAAAATCAATTCCCGGCACCCAGGAATAACCTTTTGCTACTTGTTAAGCTTTGTATTTCTCCACCTTTCCTTATGCATTTGTCTTCTTCTTGAACACCCTTTTGCTACCAATGGGTTTCCTTCCAGCTGACAAATCCACCAAATCCCAAGCCTCATTTTTGTGCAAAGATGCCATTTCATCAACCATGGCCTCTTTCTAGAGTTTTCCATCCTCTGAATCTATTGCTTCCTTCACAGTTCTGGGATCATTATCAATAATAGATAAAGAAAAAATTTAATAGAAAGCAGATGGACTATACATTTCTAGCTGCCTTCTTTCTCGAACTGATCTTCTTACACCCGAATTTTGTGGTTCTTCATCTTTTGATTCCTCCTCTGCTGTAGAGTCTGATTCTTCCTCCTTTAGCTCATTCTATCTTCTCAGGTTCTTTTGGTTGGACTTCATATTTAATAACATCTTTCACCTTTCTAAACACCACATCTCGGCTATACAAAACCTTCCTTTTTGCTAGGTTCCAAAGCTTATAACCCTTCAAACCATCCTTATACCCAATAAAGATGCACTTTTCAAATCTACCATCCAACTTGGTTCATTTCTCCTTTGGAACATGTACATATGCATCACATCGAAATACCCTAAGATGTGAAAGAGAGGGTTTCTTACTAGTCCATACCTCTTGTGGAGTATTATCCTCCAATGCTGATGAAGGTGATTTGTTGACCAGGTAACATGCTGTCTCCAGCGCCTCTACCCAGAATTATTGTCCTAACCTGGCACTATTGAGCATGCTTCTTGCCCTTTCCATCAATGTCTTGTTCATTCTTTCTACAACTCCATTTTGCTGAGGTGTATATGGAGTAGTCTTCTGCCATGCTATACCACACTTCTTACAGAATTCTTCAAATTCCTTACTGCAAAAATCTCCACCATTATCTGTCCTCAGCACCTTTATCTTCTTCTCTGTCTGGTTTTCCACCAGAGCCTTAAATTTTTTAAACTTATCAAAGACTGCAGATTTCTTCTTAAGGAAATATATCCATGTATTCCTTGAGAAGTCCTCTATAAATGATACATAGTACATAGACTTACCTAGTGATGGAACCTTCACAGGTCCAAACACATCACTGTGCACAAGCTCTAATATC
>APFE030686800.1:337789-361449 GCA_000404065.3 Pinus taeda | reverse complement strand
ATACTATTATTCATCTATCAAGTAATTTTGTTAAATTAATAGAGGTATTAGCTGAATGTTATTTTTGTTAGAATATCAATCTAGGTATTTAGATCCATATTTAACCTAGCTATAACTGTATTGAGAACTTATGCTCTTATTCCTGGGGGGTAAGTAATGGGTTCCAATTTTTGGTAATTTCTAGCCTCCATCCCTATTAAGGTTTCGAGGGTGCTTTATGATTTCAATAGCTTCTCTAACTTTTCGCTTGAAATGGTGATTTTCTTTGGCAATGACCTTTGTGTCTTCTAGGCATATATGGTGATTGGTTTTTCCTACATGTTCGGCTAGGGCTGAAGTGCGGGTTCTTTCATTATGGATATCAGCACAGTGCTCTTTGAGTCTAATCCTAACAGACCTACCTGTTTCCCCTATATATTGATCCCCACAAGAGCAGTTAATGATCTATACCCCTTTTTGCTGAAGATGATCTTGGTTGTCCTTAACAGATTTCATTCTTTGTTTAATGGTAGACCAGGGTTTGAATGCAGTCTTTATATTTTTCTTACTGAGGATTTTAGCTATCTTGTCTATGACTCCTTGGATGTAAGGAAGGCAGGCATTGGAGGTAGGGGGGTCTTTTGTCTTGTTTATATTGTTTTCGGATCTAGCCTTTTGAATAGCTCTGTATATGCTTTTATTGTTGTACCCTAGGTTGGCGAAAGTTCTCTTTAGGTATGAAATTTCTTCCTCGGTATGGTTAATATTGGAAATTTTGTAAGCTCTAGTGAAGAGGGTCTGTAGTACCCCCATTTTTTGAGCTGGATGGTGGTGAGAATCAACATGCAAGTAGTTATCAGTATGAGCTTTCTTTCTAAATACTTTGTGACCTATGGAACCATCATTTCTTCTCATGAGGAGAATGTCTAAGAATGGTATGCAATTATTTTCTTCTACCTCCATTGTAAATTTGATGTCTTCTGACATGCTATTAAGATGGTCTAAAAAGTTCTTAAGCTCCTTCTCACCATGAGGCCAGTTGACACTTGTGTCATCTACAAACCTAACCCAAGATTTAGGTTTTAATGGGTATGAATCCAAAGCTTTCTTTTCGAATTTTTCCATGAAAAGGTTTGCCACGATTGGTGAAAGAGGTGATCCCATAGCAACACCTGAAGTTTGTTCAAATATTTCCCCTTGGAAAGAGAAGAAGGTAGAGCGAAGGCAGATTTCAGCTAATTTCGCAGTCTGGGGGTCTGCTACTTCTTTAACTACCTGAATTGCTTCATTGAGGGGGATTTTGGTGAAGAGCTGGACCACGTCAAAACTAACATTACAAATATTATTATAAAGAATAACATAAATAATCTATATCAACATACAATAATGATAAAACAAAACTAGAATAACATTATAAAGAATAATAATACAATATAATAAACAATAATAAATATAATATTTAATAATAATATAATAAATAAACAATAATATATAAATAAACAGTATAATATAAATTAAGAATTAAGGAATTTATGGATTATAGCATATTTATTAATATTTAATTATAATACAAACAATAATAAAATTAAAAATTATAATTATGAATTAAATAATAACATAAATAACTAGTAATATAAATAAATGAGTCGGCCATTCTGTTTTTTTCAACAAACCTAGTTCATATTTATCAAATCCCTTTGCATTCTTTTCTCCATACATCTGTCCTGATGATGAGTCTGGGTAAAGACTCGAAATGTCGACATTTATAAAAATGAGCACTGTGGAAAATCCGAACTCCTCTCGTAAACCACACCACAGTAATTTACAATTTAAAATACTTATTTGTTATTTATTTTTCAAAAATGTCAAAAATTACTATTAATAGTTATATTAATTTATAGAGATAATATTTAGGAAACAAAAGGCTAGTACTTAATACTTAAGTATATCTATGACATGAAATAAAAACTATAAGTTATACTATTTTTAAGGCCAATCTAGATCCATTTCAAGAAGGATCAAATCTTTTGAGATACAAAACTCTTTTAAAGTGAAAAGACATTTGATCATTTTTGGCCCTTGGTATATTTGGAGTTAAGATGGATTTAGGATGGTTTTAATATGAGCAATGTGAGATATATCATGGAGTGAATGTTCCGATACTTATGATGGATGGATAACTATTGATATTTACAAACAATTATATTTTTATCGATGTGTTGATTTTAATGTTAAATGGAAAATTAATTTGTTTATATATATTGGAAAGACATGCTCATTTACAATATGGATCACAAAATTATGAGATCTAACAATATAAAATGTTGTCAATAATTAAATAATAATTTAATAATTACTAAATCATATAAAAACCACTTAGTTAACGCTACACAATTTTTTTTACCAAATTAAAATAATAACAATCGAATTATATCGAGTTATTCATGTTTATTACTTCTTCTTCCTTTTAAGAAGGAAATTAATAGTGGCACTTTCTATTAAAAATAGGCAATTCCAGTACATCTACATAATCAAAAGTTCCAAATAACAAAATGAGAACAAGATATATGAGAAATATCATCAAAATAGGACCAAATTGCAACACAAAAAACTAGTGAGGCTATAGTTTGTACCAAGTAACTCTGTCCATATTGCCTCAACTTACTAGCACATAGAAACAAGACTAGTATCACGAAAGTTATAAAGGGTGCCAATCTGAATAAACAAAAAAAACTAGTTCACCTATGTAATAAAGAGTGCCATACTAATGATATGTAAAAAAGACCAAATGGTCCAAAAAAAGACTAGATAGTTGAGGAACCAGTTATGACGCATCGAAATTTCCCTCTGCCATCAACTTTCCCTCCATAAAAAAAATGTCCTAGATTGAACTGGGAGCAACTACCAAACCTTGCTTTGAGAGGCTATCTGCCACTTTGTTGTGCTCCACATAGAGATGAGAAATGATGATATGTTGAAAGGATCACACCAATAACTTAATACGATCCATCCATACTGCTAAAGAAGGGGTCGAGAAGGTGGATCGTCCAACCATTACATCGATAGTTGATCTAGAGTCCCATTAAACAAAAATATTTCACAGTTGAAGGCACTTAGTTGAAACCAACATACCCTAGAGTACAAGTAAGTCAACCTTTTGATTCGTACGATACCCGCCAAACTAGAAAATAAAAAAGTGTATGCGAGGATTAATCCTCATCCATGCACCAAAACCACATCTACTATCATGAACCACATCATCAAAGAAACTTGTAGAAAAAAACCACCTACAATGGAGGAGACAAAGATGTGGAAAAAATATCATCCTGCAAGGGAATCCCCCCTCCGATAACCAAACCAATGTTTTAGATCAAATGTTGTAGATAATGGGAGGCTTGATTCGAAGATAGAAATATTTCTAGCTTTCCACATCTACCATACTGTGTATAGAGGTCAAAATTTATATCTCCCTTTCCTGTTAAACCATCACTTGAACCAAGACTCCAATGAATCTAAAGAACCCACCTTCAAAATCTGTACATGCTTCATAATTCACACCCAGAAATTCACAAACATGGGACACTAAAATAAAGAGATGTGTAACACTTTCTTAAGCCTTATGCCATAATACGCATCACCCTAGACCTAAGAATCCCCTTTTGTAGATATTGTCCCAGGCGAGATTTTTTTTTTTCCAGCCCAACTCGCAAAGAATGACCACTTTAAAAGGAACGTGCCAACTCCACACTTTCATGTACCAACAAATGTTATTTATTAGATTGACATAATTTAAATATGATGGTAAACCTCTGAGACCACCACTGAACCTTGCTTCAATACACCATTCGACACCAGAGAATCACTTGATTTCTTTTTCATGAAGACAACATACTTGAAATCTTGTATGAGGTGATTCCAAGTAGACACATGACCTTCCGATAAACCAATCTCGTATTCTTTTCCATACGTGATAGAGGAAATACAAGAAAAAATACCTCTATTGTGTAAAGCAGGAATAAAATGAATATTGTAAAAAGGAGATGGAGAAACACCTAGAATGGAATTCAAACCAATCAAAATTTGGTTCCCCTTTCCAAAATACTAGAGCATCTTATTAAGTAGCCACTTTCTTACCTTTATGAAACTCATCCATATATAGGAGCCTTTTTTTATCCCAGCCACACCCCTTTTGTACCAAAGAGAAAAGGATTTACCTTTTAAGGACTTCTCTACAATAATCACTTGTCATATACCCCTACCAAATATAGACCGCCATAGAGATTTAGTTAATGGAGCCCAACCAAACATCTTGAAGTCAAGAATACCCCATCCACCAACATATTTCCCCTTAGATATAACATCAAAATTTACCAAGTGAAATTTTTGGTGTCCCTTTTTCCCAAACCAAAGAAGGTGAGCAATGATAACTTTGATTTTTATTAATAGTAAATGAGGGAAGCCAAAATAGATGAATCCAATATGTAGAAAGTTGTTGTAAGACCGATTAGATCAAGATATACCAACCACCCAAAGATAGCCAACGATGTTTCCATAGAGAAAGGAACTTATGAAACTTCTCCACCATCCATCCCCAATTTGAGATCCTATAGTTATTAGGCGTCAATATAAAACCCAAATAAGGCAAACCACTCTCAATGGGAGAGACCTAAAGATTAAACAATCTAGCAGTATGAATAATTATTTCCTGATCAACAAATGAGAATCCTAATATAGATTTGTTATCATTCATAATCAAAACCAAGGTCACTCCAAATCTAACCATGATATCGTAAAAGGTTAACCACAACTCCCATGATACCATTCTAAAGGTTAAAGCATCATCAACAAAAAGGAAGTGTGTAACAGACCTTGAGTGGGATACCTTTAAACCCTGAAATGTACCTAGAGTATGTTCCTCCTTAAGCTTTAGATTGAGAGCATCGATGAGAAATATTTATAATATAGGAGACAAATAGCATCCATGACGAAGAGCTTTACTAGCTGAGAAAAGTTCGATGGATATCCAATTACTAACACCGCAAAATTTGTTAAAGACACACATGCCATTATCCAAATGATATTATCCATTGATAATCCAATTTTTAAGAGGATCATGCACAAATATTCCAAATCGATACATTCTTATGCCTTATGTAAATCCAATATCATAATTATAGCATCCTCCTTGGAATGAATAAAGTGTAGACATTCCCGTGTCATGGCCACCATGTCATGAATCTGACGGCCTGATAGGAAGCTAAATTTCTTCCACAAGATATAGTTTGATAATACTTGCTTAATCTTGCCTGCAATAACTTTAGAGATAAACTTATATGTAATATTACAAATAAAAATCAACTGAAAATATGAGAAAGAGACAAAGTGTGAGGACTTGGGGATAAGTGAAATAAAAGTCGAATTATTTGCATTTGAAACCCTGTCACATGTATTGAGGAGGTCTAGACCTATATGATCAAAGAAGTGAAGAAAGAGATCAATTGTCCAGCCATCTGGACTTGGGCTCTTATCTTTGGCTAATTATATGAGAAAAACTAAGATTTCTTCTAGCGCGACATGTCTGTACATAGCTGCAATAGATTCCTCTGAAAACATACACAAGAATTTTTCAATACCCCATAATAGGTCAACATAATCCACCTTATTATGTGTCAAATATAAACCTTCGAAGGATTTTAGAACCTCCTTCTGAATGTCGTGAGTTGTGTGTACACACCCCCCCTCCATCCTTTCCATCTCCCATATTTCATTTTTGTGCATCCTTTAATTAGCAAAGTGATGAAAGTATTTTGTATTGCGATCACCCTCTTGGATCCAGATAGCACGACTTTTAAAACACCAAGAGGCCTTCTGAAAATTAAGGACCTGTCTCTTTTCCTTTTCCAAATCTTGCATCTTATTCATTTGAGAAGCTAATGGGGAGAGAGGATCCATATGTAAATTGAGGAATTCCATTTCAACTACTATTTGTTCTAAATCCTTTTTCATTTTTCCTTTCTTAAGTTATTCCCACTTATGAACTTTTCTCTTCAAAGTATTTAATTACTTCATAATCAAATCCATGTCAAATGCAATATCCTATAAGCCTAGTAAACCATATATCCCTCAGCCCAAAGAATTGATCTTTTTCTTCGTTGCTCAATCTCCGTTTATGTCTTGTGAAATGGGATCTTGCACAAGATATTTTTCAGGTTTCCAATAACTCCATTTCGGTTGAATTAAAGAGTTGAAATCAATATTCAAATTGAAATATCTTTGCTCATCATTTTCCGATGAGTTTCGCTCTTGGTCCCTTGATTCTTCGAGATCACTCATCCTTCCTTGTTCGTGTTTCTTGGCCATAATCCTGAATTGAAACTAATGGTCAAAAAATGGCGATTGGAATATTTTCAAATTGGAAATGATTATTAAAAGATGCGGAAATCGTCAAACCAATTTTGAGTGAAAGGTTTTTAAATCATTCTTCGGTTTTCAATTCCAAGTTCCATAAAGTATGGATAGGAAAGAGTTTTTAATCAATAGAAATTTTTTCTTATCAAATCATACCCTTGATGATTGATGCGATATATGAGGATCGATAATGTAAGTACTACTAATCCTTTGAACGCAAAAAAAGTGGATGCTTTTCCGTAGATCGCGGAAAAGCCAACGTACTGAGAATTCCTAGATCAAAAAGCTTTATAATAAAGATAACCTTGAGAACCTAAAACATTTAAATACCTCTTCACGGAAACTGTACATAATTCTGGGATGAGATGAAATATGTTATTTTGACTATGTTTTAATTATAATCCTTTATTACCATCTCCAATGAAACAAAATATAATCTTTTATTATTGTTGGTAAAACATTTAAATTTCTTTAAATGTCTTTTAAAAAAATATGAATATTTTTCAAAAGACATTTTAAAAAATATAAATATTTTTTATCTTAAAATGTTTTGTTAATTTAATTGTATTTTATGACATAGTGTAATTAATAAATAAAATAGTTTGTTTTTAGAGAAATCATATAAATTTATGTTAGATCTTAATTTTTTATTATTTAAAATGTATTTTTAATACATAAATAGATTCAATACTCTTAAAAAACTCAAAAAATAACATATATTATAATTCTTAAAAATCTTTACCAAATTTTAACAAAATTAACCCAAAAAACAAACCGACTATCAACAAGACTCTAGTACAGTGCCTGAGAATATTAATCACAGAAATTCCATAATATAATCAAAGTAGACTATAATCAAAATACCTCATTAAACTACTATATAATAACAAATATAATAAATTTTGTTGGTTAAATTTTCAATCATATAATGCACAAAATTTAAATGTTACCCAAAAAAACATGGTTGTTCTGGAAAAACATTGCTAAAAAGTTAATCATCTCACCCAAAGAAAAAAACAAAAAACCACCACTTGCTTTGTAATAATCCAAGCCAAACCCACCCTATACAGATTTTGTCATTTGAGCGGCTGCCAAATCTCTCGCACTCGATTTCGAAAACCAGCCGGTTAGAAATCGCCGCTAAAGTCACTGCTATCATCATAATAACCATCATCAAACCCTGCATCGTAACTAGCATCGCTGATAAGATCTCCAAGTAACAGGCTGCCGAGAGCTCCGCCAATTAAGCCTGCCCCTAAACCCATCCCCAGTTTATTATTCTTCCTGGCCGGCTGCTGCGCCGCAGGGACAACGGGCGGATAAGTCGGGTAGGGTGGGTAGCCCTGGTTGGGAGCGTAACCCTGGTAGGGAGGCGGAGAGTAACCCTGGTAGTAAGGCGATGGCGGGGGATAGCCCGCCTGGGGTGGAGGGTAGTGGTTATTCGGTGGCGGATGCGGCGAGGACCCGGGCGGTGGGTAGAATGGGTAAGCCGTCACAGGCTCCGCCTTGGCCGCACCATATGAACCTGCTGGATAGGCGATCACGGGCTCCGTCTTGGCCGCACCATATGACCCTGCGACTGCCAGCGGCTGCATTTGCTGCTTGAACTCGGGCTTTTCGGCCAATTTCACAGAGAGGTTGAGAATCCCCTTGGGTTTTCCCGAGGCTTTTAGGATATGGTAGCTGAGGAACCGCGCCGAAGTGGCGCCGGGGTTGAGAAATTCGTTCAAGGGAATGCTAATGAGGCCGATCTCTTTGTCGCGGAAGGTAGCATCGGCATAGACTGCGATCTCGAGAAGCAGGCGGCCCTGCTGTAGGGCGGCCTCGTCGAGGGTAAACTTCATAGCGTGGTTCCAGTTGGGATCGTTGCCGTTGTTCTTGTCCACAGGCGTGCGTTGCCTGTTTTTGTGATCGTTGGAGATCCATGCGACTGCGTAGGCCTTTATTTTGGAGAACATAGTGGCCTTCCTCAGATCGCGGGCCGAGATTATGGTTAGTTCCATGCTCCTTGTCTTCATCGCACCCATGAATTCAATACAGAGGAAGAAAACAAATGAATTTACAGAGTGAAACTGGGGAAGAATCCGACTGAATTTACAGATTGAAATTGGGGCAGAATCCGACTGAATTTGGGAACAGCGGAACGGAGAGTAGGTTGGATTATTGATTGAGTGGGATGGAGATTTGAAAGGTAGTTATAGGTGCATTGCGCGTAATAGTAAACTCCTCAACTCCTCGAGTTGAAAGATATTGCGGAGCCACGCTTTAATACGTGAAATCTCGATTCTGTTGAAGCTGGCTGGAATTGAAGAGCCCAAATATAAAACGGAGACTCTTAATCTACGTGTAAAGCCGCACCTAAGGACTATTCTGTTGTGTTATTTTGTTTTTCACTATTAGTGTATTTTAAGTTTGTTATGTGTTTTTAACTACAACTGTACTCTAATTGTTTTAGGTGTTTTAAGTTTTTTATTTTTGAGATTTTGTTGAGGAAAACTAAATTTGATTTTTTTAATATTAAATTTAAATATATTTTGAATAAAACAAATTATTATCTTTGATTTTTATTATCCAATTTTCAACCAAAATTAATACTAAACTACTTCTTTAAATAAAATAATAAAATGAAATAATATTTACATATAATATTCTTTTATTTTTATTTTATTTTTAATACTTTTATTTTTTTTTATTTTATATTTTTACATTTATTTAGTAAATAAGAATATTATATTAATAATGGTAATGATTAACGTCCATTAAGACTACTTCAGTCTATCAAATTTTAAGAAAATAAAAATATCTAATTATGATTCTTTAAGATCTTATTTCTATAATAAAAAGAAGAGAAAGAAGACCTCCAAGATCACTATAGTTACACTGACTTAATATGTTAAGAAGATTGGAAGTGTGGCAAATATTAAGAAAATGAGAATGGATATGAGAAATGTTGGAATTTCAAAACAGAATCACAAATTCAACAAAAAAGAAACCTTGACAGTCTTGTAAAATTGTAGCTTACCCCTCAAATTCCATCCTTATGAGTAGGAATTATATTCTAATACTTGAACTACTTTCTTTAAAATAAAATAATATTTAGATATGATATAATATTATATTATTTCTTAATAATTTCTTTTAAAATACCTTATAACTTCTAATATTCTAATGATATATTTATTATGGAATTGAGGCTTTTGTGATCCATATTAAGTTCTGAGAAGATTTTTCGGTGTAAATCACATTACAATGCTTTTGTTGACATGTTTCAAACCAATGAGTGTGGTTCACCGTTAAGACAAGTTGAAAATTCAGATCCTAGTTGCATGATAAATAGATAGAGTAGAACATCCAAGGGCTAAATTTGACCAGACAACGACTATATTGACCTGGCTGGCTAATGGCTATATTTGATTGGAAAATAGCTAATTAATTAACTATTAGTTATATATGAATTTAATATTAACTAACTTACATCTAAGTTATGTGACATTTAATTAAAGACCTCTATCTTTTATATAAGTTTAATATAAGTAATTTTGATTCATTTTGATTTATATAGAATGGTTATTAAACTAATTCTTAAATCAACTAACTTAGCATTTATTTATATAACCTTTATATAAATTAATTCCTATACTCACATTACCTTATTTAAATAGGCACATAACCAACTCACTTATTATTTAACCAGTTTCGTTTTCCTGTCCCTATCCCTGGATCGAGTCCAGTTAGCTATTTTCCAGTCAAATATAGTTGTTCCCCCGTCTGATTACCCAAGTCAATATAGCTGTTGGATGTTCTCCTCTATCTATTTATCATGTAGGGAGGACCTGATTCTTGAACTTGACAATGAACCACACTAGTTGGTTTGAAACAAGTGGACAAAAACATTCTAATGTGATCATTCTATTGTGATTTATGCTGAAAAATCTTCCAAAAACTTAATATATTATTAATTAATAAAAATATATTATTTAATCAATCTCAAATTATAAAATTAGCTCAATATTTATTTATTTTATTTAATAAATTATATTTATTTTAAAATATTTGAAATTTACAATTTTTTATTAAAAGAATTATATAATATTTAAAATAATATCTCAATATAATAATCTTTAAACACAACCACATTACCAATTGTTTGATTATTACCAGGAACATATTATAATACATCTACAACCACATTTTACCAATGTGAGTCCCTAACCTATATAAGTTTATTCCACCACCCACACATTATTTAACCTATAGCTGTATTTGTTGAGAGCTAATATTTTGTTATTATACACTATATAAATTATGAATAAGAATATTAGTTTTTATTTTTTTGTATATTAGAATAATATTGTTATTTACATAAAAATTTTTGCTTTATATATATATATAGTTAAAACTATAATCATTAATTCATTTCTATATAATAAAACTTTATTTTATTTAGCAATATGTATTTATCGCACCATATTGTTATCATCAATAATTATTATTATTTATGCATATAATTATCATTATATTTTATATAATTATTTGAACTATATTAATAATCTTAATAATATTAACATATATATACATTAACTATAATATATTATACTATTACTTCAGTGCCAAATTCCCAGCTAAAATAAACCTAACAAGTGAAGACTATGTGTGAAACCAGAAACTCGATTATGAAAGTGTCCTCTTCAGATGTCGATCCTGCTTTGAGACAGACCATCTAGCCAAAAATTGCCCAAAAGCCTCCTAGAAAAATTATGTTAGAAAAAATCACCATAGATCTACATGGTCGGAAGGAGCACAAAAAGAACACTACACTGTCATCAAAGAAGAATACTCTTGAGAAAACTCTGAATCATAAGAAATTGGGCAAGAAAGAAACAACTCTCAAGACAAGCAGGAGGAAAGCCCTGCCCAACAACAAAAAAGTGAACTCGACAACCCCTCAAGCATCAACAGTTATGAGGATTCAATTACCACACAAAATAAATCTTCATTTAACAATAAAGCATATCTCCTAGACCAAACTTCTTCTCCGACTATCTTCAAAAGGATGAACACAATAGATCACGAAGCTAAGACACTAGTGTCCCAAGAACCAGAAGAGATAAAGGAGATGCAAGATAAAGGAAGTTGAAAAATCGTAGAGAAAAAAAAGAAAGCTACAACACCAATCTTGCCAAAAAAAGACGAGGATCCAGACAATTAAAAACTAAATTAATAGTTTTAACTTAAACTATAAGATAATTTACCTATAATGGTTTTTTTATTATTATTTATAATATTTATTTATCTCTCACCAATATCATGAATACTTATTATATATTTATTAATATAACTGTTAATATATTTCTATATATTTACTTAAAGTAAAATAAAATATATAAAAAATATATAGAATCATGTATTACACTAAAAAAATATTATACTATTACTTACAAATAATAATAGTATAATGGACTCAAGGGCTTATTAATATTATAAACTCAATGAATAAAAAATCCAACATACTAATATTATAAACCAAAAGGATTAATAAACCCAAGGGATAAATATTATAAACATAAAGGATTAGCAAACCCAATGAATCAAAATTAAAAACACATGGGGTTAATAAACCCTCAGAATTAACATTTTAAACACAAGGGATAAATATTATGAACCTAAAGGATCAACAAACCCAAGGGATCAATATTTAAAACCCAAGGGATTAATAAACCCTAGGAATTAATATTTTAAACTCAAGTGATTAATAAACCAAAGGGATTATTACTATTATAAATCCAAGAGATTAAATTATAAATGCAAGGAACCAATGATCCCTAGGGATTGTTACTATTACAAACCCAACAAATTAATAAACCCAAAGGACAAATTTTATTTTACTTTTTAAAAAGAAACAGGCATAATTTTCATTATATAAACTTGAAAGGGCTAGGTCCCATACAAAATTAAAAAGCATGCTCTTTGCAATATTCATCGTTTTACATTGAAGTAGGACCTTATTTTTACCAACTTTATTTACATATAAGCTTTGTACATAACTATAACTATAAACTCTAAAAAAAAATCCACTGTATTATATACTTCGACATAACATAAATATAACATTAAAATGAAAGTTGCTACCGAGGTTAATTTCTTCTCCCGAAGGTTCATCCACTATCATTGTCATTTCTTCAGCACCATCTACTCCGGTATCTAGGTCCCGAGCAACAGTAGTGACCTCAACACTGGCATCGTTGGGGGCCATAGCTTCCCCGAACTTGAAAACTTCCTTTAGAACCCTGACTGTAGTAGTTTCCACTTTTATTTCAATGTTTTCCACCTTCTTATACACACTCAATGCATCAATGCATAGACCTTTCATTGTCTTCTGTAGTAGCTCCATATCCGAGCCCATTCCTGATAATTGTGCGTAAAGAACTGCCATGTTTTCACTTATGTCCTTCATAATTTCCTTAATCACTTTTTTACATGAACTGTTTACCAAACTCTCGATGCCTCCACCATTGCCATTACCTAACCCTGTGCCTCCTGACTCTGAGCCTCCACCACTACCATTACATTTAGAGGCCATCTTTGTAGCAGTCCAACTCTAAATAATCACTATCCTTTGGTTTACTGACCACAACCAACTGTAATACATAATGGCCCAGTGAAACCCGACAGTCCTCCTAGTCTTATCCTTCATAAATTTTAATCGATTCAGAATCATGTCAAAGTAGCTACCCTCCATTTCCTCTACCGCCAGAATTAACCAAGAACAATTTGTGATGGTACCAACCTCCCCTGCAGATGTAACTATATTGCAGCTGTAACATCAGAAACCAAGACCTCAATGCCCACCTGTCCTCGTAGATGAAATTTATACTAATGCTGCCACAGTTATGCCTTAACTCTTTACCTACCACCCTAGCTCCCAATGCATTGTAAGGGACCATTGGGGGATTAACAATATTTATTGTCGACTTGATACTTTGAGGACACGTACCCGAATAGTCTAATGCTGACCTAGAGCAGTTAATACAGTTCATAGTATATGACATTTTTTAAAGCCATAGTATAACGAGACTAATTTTTTTTCTTTAAGAGTCATAGAAATTCCAACCATATTTTGAGAAAATTCGGCAGAAATTTTTGTAAATCCAAGTTACAATTGTTAAAATTCAATATTTTAGGAGCCCTAAAGGTTTTTGATGGTGCTAAATCCATTTCCACCATCAAAAACACGAGTCAAACACTTCCTCTACAAGATTTTTTGAACTTTTTTGCCCTGATTCCGACCACTTTTAGCCTTTTAAGCAATTCCTATGCCTCCATAGATGACTCATTTTTTAACGACTTGGTTGATACTTAATATACCTTGCTCTAGATCCACCCTAGCGTTGCCTTGACCATCCACCGATTTCTTGTTGGCTCGCAACACATGGAACAAATCCACCTTTTCATTTTTTTTTAGTTAATAAATAATTTTGACCATGATTGAGGATGTTTCATCTTCGAGAAGGTTCTCATTCTTGGAGAGCTTCACTTATTTTTGAATAATCATCATATAGTCGCCAACTATAGTCAATATTTTGATATCATTAGCCACACCGATATTCAAACCCTGCCAAAGAGAAAGGGCTTTGGCTTGATTATTCGTCGTGATGCCAAATCCCCATGAAAACTTTATTTCTATTTTTCTTCAAGGTTAACAATTACCCCTCCCTCTCCAACCTTCCCGTGAACCGAAGGGATAAATATTATAAACTTAAGGGATTAATATTAAACCTAGGACTAATATTTAACCCTTAATATTAAGGTTTAATAAACCCAAGGTATTACCAATATTATAAACCCAAAGGATTAATATTACTAGCCCAAATAATTAGAAAACTCAAGGGATTAATGTTATAAACCCAATGGATCAACAAACCCGAGGGATTATTAATATTATAAACGTAATAGATTACTATTATAAACACAAATGATTAATAAACCCAAGTGATTAATAAGCCCAAGGAATCAATAAACTCAATAAACTAATATTAAAAACTCAAGTGATTAATAAACCCTAGGAAGTAATATTTTAAACTCAAGGGAATATGAAACTTAAAAGATTAAATTATAAAGCTAAGGAATTCTTAATACTATAAATTGAAGCGACTACTAAACCTAAGGGTTTAATATTATAAACCCAATGAATGATTAAATACAAAGGATAAATATTATAAACCTAAACGTTTGACAAACCCAATGGAATCAATATTAAAAAACACATGGGATTAATAAACCATTGAGAAGTAACATTTTAAACCCAAGAGATTAATATACCCACGTGAGATTATTAATATTATAAAACCAAACATATTAGTAAACCCCGCAATTAAATATCATAAACTCAAGAGATCAATACTTAATTATATTTATTATTATTTATTTAATTTTATTTTTATTTTATTTTATTTTTTTTTTCTATTATTATTTATTTATTTATTTATTATTTATTTATTATTAGTTATTATTTTTATTTTTATTTTTTATTTATTTTATTATTTATTTTTTATATTTTTATTATTTTTTTTCTGAATAAAGACTAATTCTATTAATATGAAAAAATAAATATTTACAATGAGGTCGCAGCCTCAGAGGGTGAGTGACCCAACCCTCAGCAGAAGAACCAGAGTGCAGAGAGGAGCAATTGAGCATGTATGTATGCATCGTTTACAACCCAAAAAAGAACTGTTTCCAGTAAACTAATCCTTGCAAGCAAAAAGCACCGAGCAGAGGATATTTATAGCTTGTGTATTCTTCAGCGACATTGAATCGTCCACCGGTATTCCCAGAAAATTGAAACATCCATCAGCATTCAAGAAAATTGAAACATTTACCAGCATTCCCAAAAAGACTTGCGAAGTTCGGATAAGGAGCTGACCCATTAACCTCTAAAAGACAGTAACAGAGAGTATAACACAAAACTTGGACCTTGGAGGCAACGCGGCTTGACTGCACAGAGGAAGAAATTACTAATGCGGTGGCCGAGGGTCGGTGCCCCACTTAGCTTGAGTATCTGGTGCAACGACCCAGGTGACATCTTCATCGCCTTCCGCTCCGCCTTCTGTAGGATTGACAAGATGAAGAATGCCAAAATCGTGTTGAACAGGACCGCAAACAATAACTTCTTCTTGAGGCGGAGTGCGTTGACGGGTGGCATCTTCAGCGGCCGGGGAGTCCTCCTGCATGTGCTCGGTGGTGAACTTCGGTTCTTCCCCTACTCCCTGAGCCAGACTTTCCTCCGGAGATAGGGTGGAGGAAGAGCTAATCGGGTCCTCTTGCAAGTCCGCCTCTTCCGCTACCATAATGGTAGTCGTAAAGGTGATTACGGGCTGGTTCAGACGACTGCGGAAAGTGAAGCGGGAGGTCTGGAAGGAGGAATTCGGGACAGGTTGGGATGGATTGGGTGGGGGGGTGAAGACGGAGAGGCGGAGGAAATTGGAATGATGAGCGAAGAAGGGGAGTGCAGGGCTCGACCTCTGGGAGCTGAAGAGCCTCCCCTGCGCGGAACACCTCTGTTGCAAGGCATTGTGAGCACCTGCTTACAACTATGAAAACTGAATAGCTAAGAATTGGGGGATGGGGAAGAGGCAAGCGCAGCAGACTCAGCCTCAGGAAAACAAAACCTACACTCAGTCTTTCCAATGCACCGAGACAGAAAATGCCAATGGCGGGGAGGGAGCTGGGCGGTTATATCGTTGCTAGACGTCATGATCGACCTGCTCTGAAGCGTAAATGCTTCTACATTCCCCTGAGCTCCTTTAATGCTTGAGGGTACCATCATAAACACGTACATTAACCCAGGCTTATTCCTTTGCGGTATGATTAATTATTATCTATTAATATTTTCACTACCATTACGAATTAAATATTATTATTAAATTTAATATCATAAAAACGATAAAATGTAATAAATAAATATATTAATTATAATATCATTATCAATAATTAATTAATAATTAATAAATAATCATACATCATTTAATTTAATATCATTTATTTGACCAATATAAGTAATTAATACATTCATCACTAAACATGGTAATAATCAATTATAATTTTTAATAAACATTATTAATAATTAAATAACATCATACACTAATTATTTTACTATTCAATTATAAAAATTATAATATTTTAAAATATATATCACAACTATCAATTTAATAATAATATATTAAACAATGAATCATGAACCTAAGTCATTTGTGTAAAAAGTAAGGATTAAAATTATAAGCTTTACGAATAATATTATACTGTAGGAATATGAACCCTTAGATTATTAACCTCAATGGATTGATAATATAAACCCAAGATATAACTACTAAAAATCCAAGGGATTATAAACCCAACGAGATAATATTAAGCACAGGGTTAAATATTATAAACCCAATATATACAAACCCAACATAGATATTATAAACCCTAAAATAAATATGGTTGACTACAATTATAAACACAAGAAATTTATATTAGACCATAGGATTAATATTAAAAGCATATGGATAATATTATACCCTAGGAATATGAACTCATAGATTAATAAACAAAAGGGATTGATATTATAAACCCAGTGGAATAATAAACCAAAATGTATTAATTCTAAAACCCCAAGCTATTATAAACCTAAGGCAACAATATTAAACCCAAGAGTTTAATATTATATACCCAAAGCATATAAACTCAAAGATAAATATTATAAACCCTAAAATAAATATGGTTGATCGTGGTTGACTATGGTTCATTTTCATATTGAGAAAATATTTTTCACAATGCAATGTTCGACAATGCTTGACCATTCTTGAGCATGCTTGATTTTTATGTCGAGACAATCTTTGTGACAATGCGACATTGGACCATGGTTAATTTTCATATTGAGAAAATCTTAGTCAAAATATGACATTGGAACATGGTTGACCATGATTAACCATGATTATAAACCTAAGGGATTTATATTAAACCCAAAGATTTATATTATTGACACTATGAAAAATATTACACCTTAGGAATATGAAACCTTAGATTAGTAAACCCAACAGATTGATATAATAGATGCAAGGGAATAATAAATCCAAGGGATTAATTCTAAAAAAAAAAGGGAATAATATTCACAAGGGAATATTATTTAATACAAGGAACTAATATTATAAACCCTAGGTATATAAACCCTAAGATAAATACTATAAACCCTGAAATAAACATAGTTGACCATGGTTGGTTTTCACATTCACACGATCTTTTTCACAATGCGATGTTGGACCTAGGTCGACCATTGTTGATTGTGGCTGATTTTCATATTGAGAAAATATTTGTCACAATGTGACATTGCACCATGGTTGTCCAAGGTTGATGATGAATATAAACCCAAGGGATTTATATTAAAGCCTAGCATTAATATTATAAACCTTATGAATAAAATTACACCTTAGGAATATGATCCCTTGTATTAATAAACCCAAGGGATTGATATTATATTCCCAAGGGAATAATATTAAACCCAAGGGAATAATATTAAACCCAAGGGATTAATATTATAGACCCAAAATAAATATATCCTAAGATAAATATTATAAACCCTAAAATAAACATGGTTAACCACGGTCCATTTTCATATTGAGACAACTTTTGTCGCAATGCTACGTTCCACCATGGTTGATTTTCATATTGACAAAATATTTGTCTCAATGTGGCCTTGGACCATGGCTGACCATGGTTGACCATGATTATAAACACAAGGGATTTATATTAAACCCAAGGATTAATGTTATAAATCCTATGAATAATTTTATACCCTAGGAATATGAATCCTTAGATTAATAAACCCAATGGATTGATATTATAATCCAAAGTAAATAATAAACCCAAGAGATTAATACTAAAAAACAAAGGGTTTATAAGTCCAAGGGAGTAATATTAAACCCAAGGGATCAATATTATAAATCATAAGTATATAAACCCTTAGATAAATACTGTAAACCCTAAAATAAACATGGTTGACCATGGTTTACCATGGTTGATTTTAACATTGAGACAATCTTTCTTAGAGTGCAACTTGGACCCAAGATGGCCATGGTTGGCCATGGATGATTTTCATATTGAGACAATATTTTTCACAATGTGACATTGGACCATGGTTGATGGTGGCTGACAATGGTTGATTTTCATATTGAGGAAATGTTTGTCATAATGTGATATTGGAACATGGTTGATATCTATATTGAGACAATCTTTGTCACAATGCAACATTGGATCATGGTTGACTATGGTAATATTATTAAACCCAATGGACTAATATTATAAACTCTAGGTATATAAACCCTAAGATAAACACAATAAACCCTGAAATAAACATTTTTGACCATGGTTGGTTTTCTCATTGACACAATCGTTTTCACAATGTGATGTTGGACTAAGGTCGATCATTGATGACCATGGTTGATTTTCATATTGATACAATCTTTGTCACAATGTGATAACGCAACATGGTTTTCCATGGTTAACCATGAATATAAACCTAGGGGATTTATATAAAATTCTAGCATTAATATTATAAACATTATGAATAATATTATACCCTAGGAATATGAACCCTTAGATTAATAAACCCAAAAATTGATATTACAAACCCAAGTGATATTACAAATCCAAGGAATTATATTATTAACACTTTGAACAATAGTACACCTTAGGAATATGAAACCTTAGATTAGTAAACCCGACATATTTATATAATATACGAAAGGAAATAATAAATCTGAGGGATTAATACTAAAATTTGAAGGGAATAATATTCACAAGGGAATATTATTAAACCAAAGGGAATAATATTATAAAATCTAAGATAAATACTGTAAACCCTGAAATAAACATAATTGACCATGGTTTACTGTGGTTGGTTCTCACATTAACACAATCGTTTTCACAATGTGATGTTAGACCTAGGTTGACCATTATTGATCATGGTTGACTTTCATATTGAGACAATCTTTGTCACAATGTTACATTGCACCATGGTTGTCCAAGGTTGACCATGAATTTAAACCCAAGGGATTTATAATAAAGCTTAGCATTAATATTATAAAGCCTATGAATACTATTATACCCTAGGAATATGAACCCTTAGATGAATAAACCCAAGGAATTGATATTATAAACCTAAGGGAATACTATTACACCTAAGGGATTAATATTATAGACCCAACATAAATAAATCCTACGATAAATATTATAAACCCTAAAATGAATATGGTTGACCATGGTCCATGTTCATATTGAGACAAACTTTGTCGCAATGCGACATTCAACCATGGTTTATTTTCATACTGACAAAATATTTGTCACAATGTGACCTTGGACCATGGTTGACAATGGTTGACCATGATTATAAAAACAAGGGATTTATATTAAACCCAAGGATTAATGTTATAAACCCTATGAATAATTTTATACCCTAGGAACATGAACTCTTATATTAATAAATCCAATTGATTGATATCATAAAGCCAAGGAAATAATAAACCCAATGGATTAATACTAAAAAAACAAGGATTTACAAACCTAAGGGAATAATATTAAACCCAAGGGATCAATACAATGAACCATAGGTATATAAACCCTTGGATAAATACTACAAACCCTAAAATAAACATGGTTGATTTTAACATTGAGACTATCTTTGTCAAAAATTGAATGTTGGACCCAGGATGACCATGGTTGGCCATAGTTTATTTTCATATTGAGACAATATTTGTCACAATGTGACATTCGACCATGGTTGATGATGGTTGGCAATTGTTGACCATGGTTGACTTTGATATTGAGACAATGTTTGTCATAATGTGACATTGGACCATGGTTGATATCTATATTGAGACAATCTTTGTCACAATGCGACATTGGACCATGGTTGACCACAGGAATATTATTAAACCCAAGGGAATAGTATTAAAACCCTAGGTATATAAACGCTAAGATGAACACTAAAAACCCTGAAATAACCATGGTTGACCATGATTGGTTTTCACATTGACACAATCCTTTTCACAATGTGATGTTGGACCAAGGTCAACCATTGTTGACCATGGTTCACTTTCATATTGAGACAATATTTGTCACAATGTGATAATGCACCATGGTTTTCCATGGTTGACCATGAATATAAACCCAAGGGAATAATATTATAGACCCAACATAAATCAACCCTAAAATAAACATTGTTGACCATGGTCCATTTTCATATTGAGACAACCTTTGTTGCAATGCGACGTTCCACCGCTGGTTGATTTTCATATTGACAAAATATGTGTCAGAATGTGACATTGAACTGTGGCTGGCCATGATTACAAACACAAGGGATTTATATTAAACCTAAGGATTAATGTTATAAATCGTATGAATAATTTTAAACCTTAGGATATGAACCCTTAATTTAATAAACCAAATAGATTGATACTTTAAACCCAAGGAAATAACAAACCCAAGGGATTAATACTAAAAAACAAAAGGTTGATAAACCCAAGGGAAGAATATTAAACTCAAGGGATCAATATTATAAACCATAGGTATATAAACTCTTAGATAAATACTATAAACCCTAAAATAAACATGGTTGACCATGGTTGATTTTAACATTGATACAATATTTGTTAGAATGTGACATTGAATGAATGATGGCCATGGTCGATTTTCATATTGAGATGATCTTTGTTAGAATATGATATTGGACCATGGTTGATGATGGTTGACAATGATTGACCATGGTTTATTTTTATATTGAGGCAATGTTTGTCATAATGTGATAATGGACCATGGTCGATATTAGTATTGAGACAATATTTGTCACTATGCGACATTGGACTATGGTTGACCATGGTTTCACAATAGTTGGTTTTCATATTGAGACAAATTTTTTCACAATGTGAAATTGGACCATGGTTGGTCAAGATTATAAAAGCATGAGATTTATATTAAATTGTAGAATTAGTATTATAAAACTCATAATTATAAACCTTAGTATTGAAGCCAATATTATAAACCCTAATCTTAAATCCAATATTATAAAACGTAAAATTAAACCTAATGTTATAACCAAAATGGTTGATAAATATGGTTGAGCATATTTAACTAAATTCCACCATTATAACATTACAAATATTATTTTTCGAAACATTATTAATATTATAATGATACTATTAATAATATTGTTCCACTATTAATTTGTTATTATTAATAATATATAATAATATTAACGTTGTAAATAAATAACATTAATTTTATACAATAAACATTAATAATAGTTACTTTAATATTTCTAAACATTAGACATTAATTAATATAGTTATAAAATTTATAAATATTGAATGTTATTGTTCCATATTAATTGTATTATTAATGATCATATTAATATAATATTAAATTTTAAATTTAATATTAATATTTATAAATGAACATTAAAAATATTCATATTAATATTGATAATATTTATTTTTTAACTGTAAATAAATAGTATAATATTAATATTTTTTTTACAAAGTCGGTTGCTATATTAGTGGCTGAAAAAAGAAGGGGAGTCCAAGCTCCTGAGGTACATTAGTTGTCGGTGATAGCTTGGATCAAGAGATTTACAAAATGGAGATATCTCCTTGATCTTTTTTCTTCTACTTCTGCATCTATCGATAACTAGGCTACTATAGATTCTTACATATTGGAACATCCAAAATTGACACTTGCAAAACATATTAATCTATGGCTATGTGGCTGATTTGCCTTGCGGTGGATTCCTCCGGTCGTTGATCCACTCCCTCCTGTTTGGCACTTGAGGATCTGGTGGCTACATTGTTTTTCTTTTCCATCATATACTGCAGGATGGAAATCGATTCTTCCGCGTGGCTGCAACGATTTGAAAGCTGACTAAACTATTCATGGAGAGAGGCAACTTTGTGCAGGAAGAGATCTATTTTAGCTCTGTATTTCTCATTCAAAATATGATTATGATATTCGAGCCTCGTCTCTAGGATCCTCTGTTGATTCTCCAGGATGCGCTGTTGAGCTCTGACTTCTTCTAGCTCAGCTTGCAAATCTGCACAGTGCAAACAATCTTCGCTGCGGGCCATGGGGGCGACAGTAGAACACTGGGATGAATAGTAGAAAAATCCAAAAGCTATGGGGAAGCACACTATACTGCTAGGAGGGAGGACTGGGGCCGCCGCAGAGGTTCGAATGGCCGGAAGACAACTAGTTGCGCAGTGAATGGGCCGCTTTGGTGATTCCAGAGAAGCGGGTAGATTCAAAAATACAGAAGCGCAGGTGAGATTGATTGCGCGGTGAATGGGGTGCTGATGAGTCTGCTTCTTAAGCGGATAGAGAAGCCAGACAGATTGCGCGTGAATATAGGGACAAAAAGGGGGAAGGATCAGGCAACAAGATTTGGAGGGCAGGGCGCTTAAAATGGAGTGATAAGGGGAGAATCGAAAGGCGCAGAGAGGGTAGGAGAAGCTCTTGAAGCCGGCATCATGACACCTGAGGGAGATCACAAGAAAATAAGGGCGAAGGAGGGCGTATATCAAACAACTGGGGATGAGAAGATGAGCGCAGAAGAGGTAGGAGGAGGGGGTTAAAATAGTCAGACGCTGAGAGAGAATGAGCCAGGGAAGGAGCTGGCAGTTCACGGGATGCAGGCAGACCTGCTGAAATGCTTGAAGGATCCTGGAGCCAGATCTTTTAATAGATCTGCCGGCGTTTTTCCTGTGGCTGTCATTGTTGCAGATTGTGGCATAAATTACATGATACTGCGTTATGTTGCTATAGAGGAGCATCCTTTTGACAGCCTGAGGGTCGCATTTTCCATCTGTTAGGATATTCCGACACATAGGAAATAGTTAAGTTCAGCTTGGTCTAGTATAGAGTTAGGTATAGAGTTAGGTAAAGTGTGTTTCTTTACCGTTGTACATTTTGTAACTTACAATCCGACGGTCACGATATGTAGTGATCCGACGGTTCATTCTCTCCTCGGTTTTACCGACACTTGATCCGTGGCTTGACACCCGATTGGTCCATGAATTCTATTTAAAGCGCATGGAGGGTCATTTGTAGGTTAACCGTGCATGAGAGAAGCTTATGTAAATTTTCATTCTTTTTTAATAAATTGCCTGTAGTAGCCACGTTGGCGCAGGCCGTGGACTGTTTCCCTCTCTGAGAGTTTTAACCACGTCAAAATACTGGTGTATTGATCTGTG
>APFE030686800.1:321033-337304 GCA_000404065.3 Pinus taeda | reverse complement strand
TGTATTTAACCCATACTCGTCCTAACCTTTCCTTTGCTGTTGGCCTTGTTGCTCGTTTTATGCAAAACCCCCGTGGAAGTCATTGGAAAGCAGCTAAAAGAATACTTCGTTATGTTCGAGGTACAGTACAGTTTGGGATTCATTACAGTGCCAAAGCAGCGCCTCTATTAGTTGGTTTCAATGATTCTGATTGGGCTGGTGACCCTGATGATCGGAAGTCTACTGCCGGTTATGTCTTCACTCTTGGTTCAGGACCTATTACATGGGCTTGTAAGAAACAGGCTGCCATTTCTCTTTCGTCAGCAGAAGCAGAGTATCGTGGTGGCGTGGAAGCTAGTAAGGAAGCCTTGTGGCTTCGTCAGATCCTATCAGAATTTGGCTTTGAGCAGCAGCATCCGACTACACTTTGGTGTGATAATCAAAGTGCCATTCAGCTTTGCAAAGATCCAGTTCAGCATCAGCGCAGCAAACACATTGAAATTCACATGCACTTCATTAGAAAGCTCATTCATGACCATGTTCTTGAAGTGAAATATTGTTCAACAGATGATCAAGTTGCAAACATCGTCACAAAGGCTCTCACAGAGGCGAAGTTCACTAAACTTCGATTTATGGTTGGAGTTCAGGAAGTTGTCACTAAGGGGGGATAGGCTCTAGTGCCTCCTTCCTTCTCCTATTGTGTCATATTTGTAAATCCTTCAATCCTATCCCAAGTTGTTCTTAAGGGGTGATGTTAGGATATTCCGACACATAGGAAATAGTTAAGTATAACTTGGTCTAGTATAGAGTTAGGTAAAGTGTGTTTCTTTACTATGTACATTTGTAACTTACAATCCGACGGTCACGATATGTAGTGATCCGACGGTTCATTCTTTCCTCGGTATTACCCGGCCTTGATCCGTGGCTTGACACCCGATTGTTCCATGAATTCTATTTAAAGCGCATGGAGGGTCATTTGTAGGTTAACCGTGCATGAGAGAAGCTTATGTAAATTTTCATTCTTTTATTAATAAATTGCCTGTAGTAGCCACGTTGGCGCAGGCCGTGGACTGTTTCCCTCTCTGAGGGTTTTAACCACGTCAAAATACTGGTGTATTGATATATGATCTGTTTGTGAGCGGTGTCCTTTTGGTGTTATGTCTGAGGAACTTACCCTGTAAATTCCTACACCATCCGCCTTGTCAATCATTTTGTGTTGGGCACTGTTGGTTTTGAGAATAGTCATGGAATTGCTTGGAAAACTTCTATAGAGTTTCACCTTAGGGTACCTGCTGGTCTTTCGCACACGTTGTTAGCCCTTTCATCCGCATCCTTGTTTAGGCTGCAGAGAACATGGAAGTATTGAATGTCATCCATAGTCTGATGGAGGATTCGATTGTGGAGATTGACTTGTTGTAGCATAGTGTTGGGCGAGTTCTGATGATGAACCATTAGTCGAATTACTATTGAAGAGTCTCCGAATACCATGAATTTTCTAATTCCCAGTTTACCTAGTTGGGTTAGGCCCTGAAACAGAGCTAGAGCTTCAGCTCTCTTGTTTGACACCTTACCTAAACTCCACTCGTAACTGAGAATGCACTCCCCTTTATCATTAAGGATCAGACCTCCTGCTCCAGCTATGCCTGGGTTCGATTTTGAAGCCCCGTCGAATAAAAGAGAGTAACAGTTGTTCCTTTGTATCCAGCTATTAAATTCTTGGTCTTTTAGTCTAATTTTCCAAGGTCTATCATATCCCTTGTTCGGTGCCTCCCTCTTGATGCTTCCCTGAACATTATGCTGCCTTTCCAAAATGTAACTTATTATGGTTCGCTCCTCCACTGTGTAGTTTGTTGCATTAATTTTCCCTGTGGTGTTGATTGCAATCGATTCCTGAGCAAGGCTTTTAGCTTTGTTACAAGTTGTTCGAGCATTGGGGCTCTTATCTTGGAAGATTTTTTTGTTTCTTGCTAGCCAGATTCGCCACAACAGAGTGTGGGGAAGAGTACCGCATACTCTTTTCACCAAGTTTCTTCTTTTTTATTTCCAGGGACAACATTTTTTCCAGGTATAAATTGTCTCAGCTATGTTATGTTGAGGATCCCAGGTTAGGTTGCCGATAGAGGACGTCTTTCTCTAGCATTCAACAGTGAAGGGGCACTCTATGAATAAATGGTGCATTTTTTCTTCAGCATTGCAACAGTTGGGGAATCTTGAAGGGCCATTAATTCCCCTTTGTTTTAGATTCCCTGTTGTAATGATTTTTCCCTTTAGAAGGAGCCATATGAAAAATTTGATCTTTGGGAGAGCTTCTGAATGCCAAGTGATTTTCCAATGGTTCCACAAAGCCATCTGGAAGGTGCTGTTGCAGATGTGTTGATGGCCAAATTTTATAGTATAGTTTGATCCTGTTGGATCCCAGCGAAAGCCATCTGTTCCCTCTTTTTTTGTAGGGGCTTTGCTATGAAGATGCTTCTTTAGGAAACTGAGATTGGGTTCTAATGCTGTAGGGATCTCTGGAAAAGACCAGCCCATCCAAGCGTGGGTACATGGGTCCCAGTTGGAGATTTGATCTAAGTTGTGAATGCCTCTACTATTGAAATAATTGATAATTGGAGTAGCTTCTTGATGCGTGTTCAAGGGTTGAAGCCCCATGATTTTTTCTGTTCCAAAATTGATGCTGGTTCTTCCACTTGGAACTTTCGAAGTATTTTGCTTAATAATGGGAAGAGCTTTCTTGCATAGTCTCCAGATTTTAGTGGAGTCTCTGTTGGGCATATTGGAATCAAGGAGATGTTGCCTGGGGAAGTTGAGGTATTTGATCTCCAGCACCTTTTTCCACCAGGCTGCGGGTCCAGTTATTAACCTCCATACCATTTTCACACTGAAAGCTAAATTTAAGATTTTTGGGGATCTGATGCCAAGTCATCCTCTGTCTTGAGATTGGATGACCTGCTTCCAGCTTACTAAGTTGAACCTGGTCTTGTCATTCTTTCCCCCTTGCCAAAGAAAGTGGCGAAGAGTGATTTCCAATTTATGATGAAAAATATCAGGGGGCTGATATAAAGAGAAGCGATAAAGAGGAAGGGAAGTGATACCTGATTTTAGGGGAATGAGTCTGCCTGAAGGATTGAGCCACATTGTTCCCCATTGCTGCACTTTTCTTTTAACTTTGTCGATGATCCCGTTCCAATTTTCCACCTTCAGAGGCCCAAAACTCACTAGCATGCCCAAGTAGGAAAAGTGATTCCATTCCAAGTTGCATGTGACACCAAAGATGCTTGCAATGCTATGGGCAGTTTGGTTTGTTATATTCCATCCATGGACACAACTTTTATGATAGTTTACTGCCCCTCCAGAATACCCCATATATTGATCTAGCAGATTCTTAAACCGTCTTGCAATAGTAGTGGAGGCGCCCCCAATTAGTAATGTGTCATCTGCAAACTGAGAATCGTTAATATTTTCGACTCCATTTCCAAATTTGATTCTTGTTATTAGTCCCACTCTTCTGTTGTGGTCCAAGGCTTGGCTGAATGATTCTACCATGAGAATGAATAGATAGGGGGAGAGAGGGCAGCCCTGTCTGAGGCCCCAGGAGGATTGGAAAGATTCACCAGGTCGACCGTTGACCAGAGGGGAGATCCATGGTACAAAAATACAGGCAACAATAATATTAATGAAGGGAGTTTCAAAGCCCATTTTTTTAAAACTGCGAACAAGAAGGAGTTCCTTACTCTGTCAAAGGCATTTGCTAAGTCAAGCTTTAACACAAATCCTTTCTCTTTCCTGGATAGGCTCGAGTAGATGGCTTCTTGAACGAGAAGGATGGAGTCATGGATGTGTTTGTTGGACAAAAAAACCTCCTTGATTTTCAGATATCAAGGAGGGGAGAAGGGGCTTGAGTCTCATAGCTAAGATTTTGGTAAGAATTGTGTAAGAGGAGTTGCAGAGGGATATGGGCCGAAACCTTGAGAAGAAGGTGGGCCTATTCTCCTTGGGTATTAAAGCAAGAAAAGTGGAATTAGTGAATCCCCTAAGTTTCCATTTTCTTTGCACCCATCTAATCATCTTTGCCAGATATTTTTTAATCAGGTTCCAAAATTCCCTGTGGAAGCAAATGGGAAATCCATCAGGCCCGGGGCCTTGTCTGGATGCAGAGTCCAGATTGATCTTTTGATTTCCTCTTCGTCGATTTCCCTATTTAGAATATCGTTCATCTCTTTAGTGACGCCCTTGGGCAGATACTGGAGCAAGTCTGAATAATCTTCTACCCCTTTGACTTTAGTAAGGAGGTTGCTATAGTGTTTAGAGGCAGCCTGCTTTATGGCCTCTTGTGAGCTGTGTCTATTTCCTTCGCTGTCCATTATTGTATTTACATTATTTCCGAGCTTTCGGGAAGTGGCCTGTTTATGAAAATAAGCTGTATTTTTATCTCCCCCTTGTAACCATAATTGCCTGGATTTAATCCGCCACTTGATTTCTTCCTCCCTATTGATGTGGGTCAACTGATCATGCAGTGCATTCTCCTGTTCTTTGTATTGATGAGATAGACCTTGCTCTTCTATCTTTATTTTCACTTCTTCTAGATCTTTTTTAACTCTCTTTTTAATCTCCTCGGGTTCCTGATAGCTTTCTCTGGCCCAGTATTTTAATGCCTTCTTGACTTTTTTTAATTTGGTCTCCCATATGAAGCTTGGCGAACCCTCCACATGATGTCTCCAGGCTTCCTCAACGATCGCTCTGGCTGTAGGATTTCGATTCCAGAGAGGGTTGTATTTAAAAGGAATCAGACCAAGAGGGCGATGGGTCTCCAGAGTTAAGGTGATGGGGTAGTGGTCAGAGGCAGAGGTGTTGAGGATGTTGGTGTAACCAACAGAGAAGATTGAGAGGAACGATATATTGACAAGGAATCTGTCAAGACATTCCATTATATTTCCACTTCCAATTCTTCGGTTGCTCCAGGTGTATCTCCAGTTTTTAGGAATGATATCCACTAATTCATTCTCCTGAATAATGGCTTCCAGATGGCCTCTGTAAGGGTCAAGAGCAAAGTTTCCTCCTCTTTTTTCATTGGCATGCAGGATCAGATTAAAGTCTCCAGCGACTATAAGATTTACAATGCTTTCTCCTTCGATGCTTGTCTTCAAGTTGTCCCGAAAAATTTCCTTCTCTTTGTAATGATTGGGTACATAAACATTATATATGACTACATTTTTGTCACCTGTTCTGCTTTCAAGATTAGTTCTGATCCAGTTCTGGTTGATATTTGCAGAGTTGCAGATCCATTTATTGTTATCCCAAATGGTGACTATCCCTCCAAAGGCTCCTCTAGAGCCACTAATGCTTCCTAAGTAATGCTTTTGTTGGTCTATAATTTTTTTCATTTCTTGTTGATCTTGTTTTGTTTCTTGTATCAACATTATTTCAGGCTTCTCACTGTGGAGTAAATCTATGAGGGCTGCTATTTTTGAGGGGTGCCCCAATCCCCTACTGTTCCATGAGAGGATTTTCATCATGATGCATTGGGTGCGCGGAGAGGTGCTCGCCTTTCTTGATATTTGCAGTAGCCTCTTTATCTTGGTGTCCAATGATGAAGGATTTAGTTAGAGTTTGAGTGCCCATGGCAATGTCCTTCTGGGCATTCTCATCTCTGTGTTGCTTGGCGGATTTTCTGCGAGGTCTCGGTTTCTTATACGTATCACTTGATGCTCCATGCTCTTTTGAGGAGCTCCTGGTGATTCTTGAGGAGGGGGCCTCAAGGGAGGGTTGAGTAGAGGAGATCGGAGGAAAATGGGAATCAAAGGGCTCTAAGGCAGGGTTGTCAGGGATGGAATCATCAGTGGAAAGGATAAGAAAGGGGTTGGAGGAAGAGGGGATGGGCGGTTCCTGAGAGAGGCCAAAGGGGAAAGGAGAAGGGGAGGGGGGGCACTGGGTGGAAGATCCATGGATGTCAGAGTTCACAGCAGGCTTGGAGGGGGGGGCATATTTCTTCTTTTTGATAGGCTCCCAATGTCCATCTTGCTCTTCATTATCAACGTTAACTATTTTAGTGCATCTATTCGCAAAATATCCGTATTTGTGACATACCTTGCACTTGAATGGTATCTGCTCATAGTCCAGCTGCTGAATATGGCTCCAGTCATCCACTTTTAGCTTTATTGCTTTAGGTAGTCCTCTTCCTAGATCCACCTCAACGCAGATCCTTGCATAGGCTTGCATGTTTTCCTTGGGCTCGCTTCTATCAATGTATTTGCCAACCGCATTCCCTATTTCCCTAACCGATTTGTCTCCCCAGCAGTGAAGCAGAAGGTGGGGGAGGCGAACCCAAACTAGAACAACACTGGGGATGTCTAGTTCTGGGTCAAAATCAGGGGTCCATTTGTTAAGATAGAGGCCGCCGGAATCCATAAAATAAGGCCCATTTCTGAAGATCAGAACCTTGTCTGCTTTCGATTCGAAGTGAAAGGTGTAATAGCCCTTTCCACAAAATCTTATTGATATTTTCCCCGGAATCTTGTCCGACCAATTTCGTTCTACCCATCTTTGCACCGTTCTTGGCAATGGCCAAAGACCAGTAAATTGCCCGATGAGTCCTTTCTCAGCCAAAGAAAGTGCTGCCATGCGAGGAAGAGTTGGAGGAAGCTGAACTTCTTGAAGAATGTCAAGTTTCTTAACGAATTTTGAGATTGCAGGTCTGGGCCGCAGAGGAGGGAGAGATTTTACCAGATCTGAGAAAGCTTTCTCAGGATCCTCTTGAGATGAATCCGAGGGGGCCATGGCTGAGGCCAAGGCCCAGATTGTAGCGCTGCTAGGGCCGATCCAAGGGTTTGCTCAGGGTGCGCGCGCTGCTCCCAATCGCCAGTCTCTTGGTGTTAGCAGATGAACATAACTTTTATATATATATTTTAATGACAGAAGTTTTATGATAAAATATTGAGTTTTATGTATAATATTAATATTAATAATTTATATTATATAAAAATATATTAGAAACTTATTTTAATAAAGAGATTAAAAAATAAATAATATATTATTAAAATTTAATATGAAAAATTAAAATAAAATACCATATTTATTCAAATTTAAATGTAGAAATTAGTATTATTGTTAAATATATTATTAAAAATAAAACCTAATATTAGAACTTAAAATTTAATATTAAAAACTAATATTGTAATGTGACATTGGACCATGGTTGATAATGACAGTCAATGGTTGATTTTCATATTGAGACAATGTTTGTCATAATGTGACAGTGGACCATGGTTGATATCTATATTGAGACAATCTTTGTCACAATGCGACACTGGACCATGGTTGACCATGGTTTCACAATTGTCGGTTTCATATTGAGACAATTTTTTTCAAAATGTGATATTGGACCATGGTTGACCAAGATTATAAAAGCATGAGATTTATATTAAATCATAGGATTAATATTATAAACCCTAGTATAAAACCAAATATTATAAATCCTAATACTGAACCCAATATTATAAGTCTAATATTAAAGGCAATATTATAAAACGAAACTTAAACCTAATATTATAACCAATATATTTGAGGATATTTAACCAGATTTCACCATTATAACATTACAAACATTATTTTTCTAAACATTATTAATATTTTTGTATTCAAGCTTCTGTGATACATAATGAATTAAGCAAAGTCTTTCGATAGAAATCACATAAGAGAATTTTTTGGCTGACGCGTTTCGAACTAACACGTGTGGTTCATCGTCAGGACCAGATGATGAACCACACTTGTTGGTTCGAAACGCGTCGGCCAAAAAAATTCTCTTATATGATTTCTACCAAAAGACTTTGCTTAATTATTAATATTATAATCAGTTACTAATATAATAATTTCCAATATTAATTTGTTATTATTAATGATATATATTAAGATTAATATTTTAAAATAACTAACATCAAAGTTTATATATAAAAATAATAATACAATATTAAAATATTAATAATATATTGTGAAACTATAAACAATAATATATAATAATATTAATATTAATAACAATTAACTTTAGTATTTTCTAAACATTATTATATTATATTAATGATGTTATGTTTCCAATATTTTTTTTTTTTTTCCACATGAAAAATCGCAATTTCTATTAAAAGGAAATTACATTTTGTAAATGCATTCAAGCATATTCAGATAGAGAGGCACTGCATATCTTCAACAAAATTATGTTTAGGGACATATGTGATCAAAACAATGATACCTTTTATCCACGCAGGGAGGTATCAATGGCTGTAAATATACTGAGTAGGAGTTCTATATCTTAATATGGCACTTTGTGAGTGTAGATAACATGTCAAAAAAGAAAACTATGAATATTTACAGATGACATGTATATGAAGTATGTTCTTCTTGTGAGATCAATAGAAATTAAATTTATATAGCGATATCTGTAAATGGCTGATGGTAAAATTGGTAATGTGCACCATCACGCTAATCCCGGATCAACCAATTGTTCGGATCCCTATTCACAGCCTCTTTGGATAGCTTGTCAGCAACTGTGTTTTGCTCCCTGTAAATATGATGGCATGTAAAAGAGTCAAATGATGTAATCAATCTTAGTGCCTCGTCCAGAATATGGCTCAAAGTATAAGCATTGCGTATAGAAGATTTATTTAACCAATCACAAACAACTTTTGAATCTCCAAATATTTATAGATCTCTACAGTTTTTCTCCAATGCAAATTGAATGAGGAATTTTGTTGCGGATAATTTGGCATAGTTATTAGTGCCTTTGCTAAACCCCATAATAATATTGTATGAGTGATGTGCATTAATATGAAGGATAACACCCCCGCCACACCCATTCTCCTGTGCAGCACCGTCAAAGTAAGCCCACGACCTCTGATAATCAATCATCTAAGGTCTAATGCTACACGGTCAAGGGGGTGGTGCATCTTCGGGGATGAAGGAGTAATTAGCTAGCACATGGGCAACAATGGAGGGCCAATGAGAGGAGTCATTCCAGAAGGTGAGTCTATTCTAGGCAATCCAAAGGGCCCAACAGACAAGAAGAGGGATATTAGGTAGCCTGGTAGGGGAGGTAGAGGTGCACTAGTTCATCCATACCTCAAGGATAGATGCGCCTTCCAAAGTATTGTGAGGAGCAACCAAAGGTAAAATAGTATTCCAAATAGTCTTTGTTGCAGAACATTCTAAAAATAAACGCGAGACAGATTCATTGCAACATTTGCAGAGACAACACCAGAATGGGCTGTGTTGTGATCGCTTGAGGAGGTTGTCTCTCATGGGTATTTTGTTTCTTAGAATGGTCCACATGAGCAGCCTACTTCTTGGTGGGGCTTTGAGCTTCCATATAATTTTCCACCAAGCTTCGGGTGCATGCGGTCTATGGTCTTCAGTTAGAACAAGATATCCTTCCTTAGGAGTACATCTCCTAGATTTGGAGAAAGCCAAGATAATCTCATCTTCTCCCTCAGTTATTTGGATGTGAGCTTCAGTAAGAGCCTGAATATATTCGTTCCAATACTGAATCCATTGATGTAGAATGTTCAGCCTGTGGGCTGATTTCCAAGCCTGTTGGAGGAAGGTAGTATGTTTGACATCCGCAATATGGTTCAGATGGGATATGTTTGTTGCATGAAGATGATTTATGACATCATTTGGTAGCCTATGCATATTCCCACAGCCAATCCAAGGGTTAATTCCCACCCTTATTACCGAACATGATTGAATTTTCTAGGTAAGACCAACTCTGATGCGATCCAGTGCTTTAATCACAGCCTTCTATATGATCGATATCCCTTTAGTGAGTCTTTGGGGCCTTCTGGTACAATCCATAATCTGTAAAGGAGAAATGTATTTAGAGACAGTCACCTTAGTCCAGAGACTAGATGAGGTAATGAGCTACCATCTGAGTTTTGCAGCCAGAGCATAGGAGAAGTCCTCTAGCTTCTTAATGCCTTAGCACCCCCCATTTTTTTGGTAGATTTAGAGCATCCCATTTTACCCAGGCGAAAATGTTTCCCGAATAACTACCCTTCCAAAGGAATCTGCAGCAAAGTGCTTGTATCCTAGCTAGGATGCCTTTGGGGATCCAAGAAAGTGACATCCAGTAGACCGGAGTGACCTCCAGAATGCTTTTTATGAGTGTAAGTCTGCCAGCCCTGGAAAGATATTTGAAGTACCAGGCATTAAGTCTCTTCTCCATTTTAGTAATGAGCCAAGTCCAGTCAGCAATTATGTAACCCAAAGGTTTTAGCTTGTATTCCAGGTATTTGAGACCATCCTCCAGTCTCAATGGGGTAAAACGAAATCTTTGTAACGCAAAATGGGTCCCATGTTGTGTGAAACTTGTCGCTATCAGAGTAGATTTTGAATCATTGATAGTCATCCTTGTAGCCACTTGAAATAATGAGAAAGTAGCTTTCATGATTGAGAAATCCCCAATGCCTCCATCTTGAAAATCAAGACATCATCCACAAAAAGTAGATGTGGGAATACAGTCTTCAGTGATTTTAATTCCCTGTAGTCTGCCCCTTCTATGTTCTTCTTTGATAAGTCTACCGAGTCCTTCCATGACTAGGAGAAAGAGTAATGGTGATAGAGGGTAGCCCTGTCGAAGATCTCTTTTTGAATAAAAGAAGGGAGATGCTCTTCCATTAGCCAAGAAACTGAAGGGTATGTTAGTGATGCAACTCATGATCCATTTAATAAACATGAATGGGAATCCCAGATGAGTTAATAACATTCTAATATATAACCAGTTTACTCAGTCAAAAGCCTTTGAGAGGTCAACTTTAAGGATCATACCTTTGCATTTCTTGATATGCAGAGTGTGTAATACCCCCTGTGCAGTTCCCACTACCTCATGAATTTGTTGGTCTTGTAGGAAGGAAAATTTCTCAGGTGAAATATGGTTGGAAAGTATAGGCCTCATCTAATTTGCAATAATCTTCGCTATGATCTTGTATATGCAGTTACACATTGAAGTAGGACTATATTCATCATATGAGGTTGGGTTATCTTATTTGGGGATGAGTGCAATAAAAGTAGAGGTGAGAGAAGCAGCCAACTTGCCATTTATCTTGGTATCCTCTATGACTTTTAGGAGTTCTACTCTAAGAGTCTCAAAGAAAGCCAGGAAGAACTCAATTTTCCATCCATCTGGCCCAAGGCTTCTGTCTTTTACGAACCACCTGAGTGTGGCTTCCAGCTCTCACAAAGAGAATTCCTTTATCAATTCCCTTTCCTCCCTTTGATCCACAAATCATGGGAAGAGTTGTGCCAATTGAATAATTTTAGCCAAGTTTACTTCCCGAAGTGCACTATAGGTTTTTTTGAAATATGAGGTTTCCAGTGATGCCAGATGCGGGAAGGTGTTGACAGAATGGCCATGATCATCCTTTAGCTGCCAGATTGTGTTAATAGCCTTCCTCCCATTAGCATATTTGTGATAGAAATTAGTATTATCATCCCCTTCCTGCATCCAAATCACCCTACTTCTCAGTCTCCAGACTTCTTCTCGGTCCTTAAGAATTTTTCCTCTGGCTGTGTAAAGTGAGGAGATCCTATCCTTGTGTTCATTTGATCTGTATATCTCCCCATGATTATTTTCAAATGCTGTTATGTCAGCTTCGATCTACCTTAGGGATTAATCATCCAAGATTCTTTTATTGTGTGCTCAAATTTTGGACAGCTTCTTAAGCTCCGAGAGATTGTGCACAAAACCGTTTATAATGTTCCCCCCAGGCCCAGGTGGGTTGGACATCCAAAAGTCTGTGACCATACGAATGTAAGAGGCTTCCTTCAGCCAAGCTAAGAAAAATTTATATGGACCTTTGGGTTTAGCCTGACCCCCATCTATTTCCATGTATATTGGTAGGTGATCAGAGATACCTCCTGATCCCACCCATTGTCTGATATTGTAGCCATATTCCAATAAATTCTCCTTAACCAGAAAACGGTCTAGTCTGCGAGCCAGGCTATCATCTCCTGCTCTATTGTTCCTCTAGGTTGCTTGGATCTTTGCAGAGGGGATGTCTATCAGATGGTGGGATTCCAAAGTAGTTTCAAACTATTTCAAAAGAGGATCTCTTTGTGGTCAATGACCCCAGGATTCAGAGTGGCCGATTAATAAGTTAATATCTCCACCCAAAATGATATTGTCCATTTGCAAAATGTTAGATCCAAGTAATTTGTCCCAGAAATCGGGCCAGTGGTGACACGTTCCATAAATGTTGAAGATTTGAAAATCCATACCCAGATCTACTGAGTGTATATCTGCTCCAATATGCCCAAACCCTCCCCAACAGTTGAGTAGTTTTATGCAACGAGAATTGTATCCCATTTCTATACCCCTTGATCTACCATGGGCATCAAGACAAGTAAACACCCATCTAGGTAGTATTGTTCCAAGGGGGTGAGATATGGCATCAGTAGGTCCAAGACTTTCTTGTAATAATATGTTATCTAAAGGGTTGGACGCAAGTAACTGGGGAAGTGCTAATTTTTTGTTGGGCCTAGCTAGCCCTCTACAGTTAAATGAGACAATGTTCATGGGGGGGAGGGGGGGGGTGTGCTATGGGGGCGTCTCTTGCTCTAAGTACCCCAAGGATGGTCGCGTGCCTACCGAATGCAATCTCATCTCTAGCCAAGCTTTGTGATTTTGTAAGAGAGGAAGGTCAACCACGTGAGATCTTAAGCGAAAGAGGGGAGGGGATGAGGTCGAGCCCGATGTGGTTTGATGCTTGATGCTTAGTCTTAGATCAGGTTAGGTACCCAGTGGAGGAAGTGAAAGTGATGCAGAAAGGGTGGGAGGGGTGCAGAGAAAGAGGAAAGGGGGGAACCAAGAGGGCAGGACAAAGGATAAAGGACAAGGGGAGGGCAGCTGATCCCAAACCAATGCTGGGGGCTAAAATAATAAAATCAAGAACAAAAGATCTTAAATGTGAGGAAACAGATGTGGAAATGTTCTTACCCGAAGTGTCCACATCCCCAACAGTCACCTTGGATCTAGTGTGTGGAGGAGAAGGTGGTCTATGCAGAGGTCTACCTTGCTTTTTCATGATAGGTTGTGAGGGGACTGCTTCCTTGGCTGAAGGTTCCACCTGGACTCTTGTTCCCCATGTTTCGGTGATGCCTAAACTAGTGGTTCCTTTCCAGGAGCCGTCCTATTTGCTTGCCCATTGAGAGGGAAATCCTTGAATAAATGCCCAACTCTGTGGCATCTCCTGTAGTTGAAAGGGACTCCCTCGTAGTCAAGAGTCTATCTCCTGGTGGAATTCCTCCACTGAGTGTTGATATTCTCCAGCAGACCATCCGTAGTATCCATATGCACCAATATCCTTGCATATGCCATATGCCCAGTGGTTTGGTAGGATTTATCAAATGTTAAGAAGGTACCTAGGGAATTTCCAATGCGCCTAAGAACATCCTCTGTCCAAAAATGTAACGGTAAACCAGGGAGGCAGACCCAGAGGGTGCCAAAATCGACCCATTCTTAGAACAGGGGAGTCCATCTTTAGAGAAGAACCAACGCCTGATCAATATGCCATATTGTGGAGAGCACCCAATTGGTGTGTTCCAACCTGTCAAAATTTAGAGAAAACCAACCTTTTACAAAGGTCTGTATGAAAGGAGGGTCATTCAGGTGATGGCCCCAAACCTTGGATGCCCATTTTTGTAGCATCTCTACAATGTAATGTCTGCCTTAGACTCAACCCACTAAAACATTCTCAGCTATATCCATGGAGTCGAGCAGCTACGTGTCCTCAGCTAGTTTGAGGAAGACCTCACAGACTTTTATCTTGACAAACTTCTTCTTCCTAGATGCCCTTGTTCTCTTTGCTTGGGTGTGCTCTTCTTCAGTGTGTTGTTGCGCTACCGTTGAGTGTGGGGAAACCCTAGATCTAGGTGGCGCTGTTAATGGAACAGAGGAAAAAATGTTCGAAATGGGGGAAATGCCTATGAGGTTACCCAGTGGATGAGCAAACAAGGTCGGCGAAGTGATTAGGGAGGACATAGGAGTTTTTGAAGCTGAGAGGTGGTCCATCGAAGGTTTGCATGAATCAGTCATTGGTGGATTTGAAACCAAGATCTTCGAAAGGGTTTGATCGCTAAGGTTTGGTGGGAGGTCCACGAAACTGAGCGAGGAGGGTGATAAGGGCTGGGAGATGAGGTCCAACAGAGATGGGGCATCTTCCGAGAGGGTTACAGAGGAGACCTGGGTACCAGAGATGGAGGGAAAAGCGTCAACGACTTTGGAAAGTTCACTGTCGAAGGAAAAAAAACTAGTTGGAGAAGAATGTGGTTGTGTCTAGATAGGCACGTCCTCCAACGGATCCGCCGAATAATCTATTAATTCTTCCATAACTATCACAATCGATTTGTGCCAGCTCCCTGTAGGGGTGATGGGGCTCCCATAACTGTAACTATAACGATGATAGTGGCGAGCGTAATACACCTTAGCTAAAAAACAAACCCTTCAGCAAGAAAATATCACATGTGATTGTGCCTGTCAAAGAAGGTGAGGTGGGTTACGGGTTGTACAGTGGAAGCGGGTCCGTTATGATGGGAGAAACTGGAATTGTACTGCATCTTCTGAGCTTGACCAAAAACGGTCCCGACCTGAAAACCTTCCAATATTAATTTATTATTAATATATATATAATATTAATAATCTTCACTCTTACACTAATAATAATAATAATAATAATAATAATAATTTATATTATATAAAATATATTACTGATGTAAAACTTATTTTAATGAGGTTTAAATAAATATTATATTTATTTAAAATTTAATACGAAAATTTAAAATAAAATAACATATTTATTAGAACTTAAATGTAAAAATTAATATTATTGTTGAATATATTGTTGGGTTGTGTTATATTCTTTCCACGACTAACTGACGTAGTGAACCAGGGGGTTAGAGGGGGGGCGGAGCCCCCCCTTCGTTGCGCCGATTGCACAGCGGGGGGGTCACAGGGGGGGCGGCAATCCCCCCTGTCCGGGGGGTTTGAGGGGGGCAGGTAACCCCCCTCTATGGGGTCCAGGGCAGCGCCACAAGATTTTTTTTTTTTGGACCCTATATTAGGTTGGGCGAACCTACCTATGGTTTTCGGTGCCATGGTTATTGGATGTGATGGTTTTCGATCATGGTAATGGATGCTTTGGCATGTATAAATATGTATTGTAACATTGAAAGGAACATAATGAAAAATCAAGCTGGTAGTCCCGGTTTTGGGATCCATGGGAAAATATCTATGCATATGTGTTGTTATGCTCTCGCATTGTTTATTTTCCTTGTTTTAGAATTCGTATGCAGGTAATTTATGTACAGGGTTAAAACCTACATTTGGTATCCGAGCTGTTTTGGCTTCAAGGGGACGCCTTTGTTGCTGAGGGGTTTCGCTCGGGCTTGTGGTAGACCCTGTTCAGTGGGAGATCTGCGAGATCATTTCTGGTGGTGAAAGAAGATGGTGAGTAGCGGCAAGATTGAGATTGAGAAGTTCAATGGTCAGAGTTTTGAGTTATGGAAACTCAAGATGGAGGATCTGTTGGTGGATAAAGATCAGTGGATCGCGACAGATCTGGGTACTAAACCAACGAGAGTGACCGATGAAGAATGGAAGAAGTTGGATCGGAAGGCAAACGCACAATATGATTGTGTGTCTCAGATTCAGTATTGCTGAATGTATCAGGGGAAGCTACGGCGAAGGCTCTGTGGGACAAGTTAGGGACTTTGTACTAATCTAAGTCTCTGGTGAATAAACTTTTCCTGCGGAAAAAGCTGTAGAACCTGAGGATGAAAGATGGAGACTCGGTGACAGAGCATCTGAATGTGTTTAGTACTGTGGTAAGTCATTTATAATCTGTTGATAAAATTTTAGATGAAGATAAGTGCATCCGTTTGTTGTGTTCTCTACCAGATTCGTGGGATAGTCTGGTTATTATAATAGGTAGCAATGCAACTTCTTTGCAGTTTGATGAAATAGTCTCAGCCTTGCTGACGGAGGAGATGAGACAGAAAAATATGGACAACCAGAATGGTGATGCCTTGTCTGTACGAGGATGGTCCTAGAACATAAACAAAAATAAGTCATCGAGTGGGAGATCTAAATCTAGAGGAAGATCTAAATCTCCAGGAAAACATACAAAGGTGGTGTGCTGGAAATGCGGAAAGGAATGGCACTTCAGAAGGGAGTGTAAATCTAAAGCTCCTGATAAAGGAAAGGGATCTGATGATGCTCCTTCTACAGAGGCGAAAACCACCTCAGATGAAGG
>APFE030686800.1:249723-319646 GCA_000404065.3 Pinus taeda | reverse complement strand
TCTGTGCATATGTGTTTTATGTGTTATGCTCTCGCATTGTTTATTTTCTTTGTCTTAGAATTCGTATGCAGGTAATTTCTGTACAAGGTTAAAACCTACATATATTACTAAGAATAAAACCTGATATTAGAACCTAAAACTTAATATTAAAACTAATATTGTATTAGTTTGTTGAAGTTTATTTCATATCACTTTATATGCGTTTTTATTTACCGGGAGTACTAAAGGGTTTTTGTTATATTATTTATTAAATGGATGAATTTCTTATTATCCACTATTATTTATTAAATTGCAAAATGCAAAAAATAATTGTTTATTATTGTTGATATATATATATATTTATATATATATATATATTATATATATATTAGTTAATTTTTCTATTTATTTAGTATATAAATAATAAGTGGAACTCAGTGACAAGAAAGTATTCATTAACCAATATAATATTAAACTAATAGCAAAAATTTAAAATCTATTATTAAATCCTTATCTATACATTATACATATAATATCAATATAAAATGAAATATTTGTGATTGAGGTAGGTTTAAAGCAAAATAAATATGGTGGTATAAAATATTCATTTGTTACTTGGTAAATGTTTGTTCCATATCATCTCATATCGAAGTCATGTGTTTTTTAATCAACTCTTTATGAATACTTGTTTTAAATTTCAATTCATCTAGTTCATGTTTTGTTGAAATTAACAAATTCTTTATTGTTGAACATTGGCTTCCAAGTTTCATTTTTATTTTTATTTTATCACAGTAAATTTGGAAAATGTCACAGTGAATTGGCATAATCTTAAAGCACTTTGTCAATCTAATGTGGAATTTCTTAAATTGTTTTCCTTGGACTTTTCAAGATTATTGATTATATAATGTTTATCCTCCTACATTTTGAAAAATGAATTCAATGCTTAGATAAAGAGGCATGAGGGAATTTAATATACAAATGTATTTATTAAATAATAGGTATACAATTATATACACATTGATAATAAATTGATAAAGAGACATGAGGGCATTTAATATACAGATGTATTTATTATATAATTAGTATACAATTGTATACATGTTGATAATAAACTTTATGAGGAACCATGGAAACTACCTATAGTAAGAATTAATAACCATATATCTCTCCAATAACCCCAAAACTATAATGACAATAGATATATGAAATTTGTACTGGATATATCATATTCAAGGGCACTTGGATCTGTTTCCATGTGTCTTCAAGCCGGCATAACATGACAGAGACCATGGTTTCTATATGTCCCATGAGGAATGCATTTGCATTTGGCACAACATGTACATACTATATAGTGGGATGGTTCCTTTTCTTTGTATGCTTCCTTAGCCATTCTAGAAAGCAAGTAATGATGCTAGGATAAAAGTGGAATTCATAAAATAAAATAAAACAAGAACATTTGTACCAACCATAAGCCTTAAAATTTTTCTTACAAGTCACAACCACATTTACCAATGCATCAGAAGAATTATAACTCATAAAAATAAAATAAAACAAGAACATTTATACCAACAATAGGCCTTAATTTTTTTCTTATAAGTCACAACCACATTTACCAATGCATCAAAAGAGCTATAACTGGAGCAACTACATTGCATGAAGAGATAAATATTATCTTCTATATCATAATATTATATTTTAAATGAAAAACTTCTATTATTTTCAAATTTATATTAAAATGTTAAAATTCAGTAATAAATGCAAAAGCAATAAACTAATTAAAATATATTATATTAATTAATTTCTTTTATGGACATCTTTATTTCAAACCATGTCTTCTATCCATAAATTTTAAATTGAAATCCAACCTATGTTAGCATTTAATAAGTATCACTAACCCTTGTGTGATAATAGTTTGAAAAAGTGATATCTAAAACTTGTAAAAGTTAATTTCAAGGTTTGTACTGATATCATAGACTATAAGCGAAGCGATGTGAATAGAAATACTAAAAGGCTAAAGCATAGGATCTTCATATAGTTTGGTATCAAAAACCATAATTACCACTTAAAAGAGTGAATAACAGTAATCTATGGTAACAGTAAATAAAAAAAAAAAAGGATATTTATGTTCACCCAAATTATACCATCCCAAGCGATATGACTGCCAGTCGTTGGCATTTATTAGTCAATTGAAGGGGTTTTCCATTTTGTCAACAATATTCATATTAAAAAAAATCATAATTAATAACCCCATCTGAAATATTCGAATGAACTATTTGGATTATAATAAAAATAAATAAGTGAGGCCTATGAAGAGAGTTGAATTCCTAAAAAAATTTAAAACAAGAAACATTAATAGCAACAATAAGCCTTAGTAATTTACTTGGAAGTCACAACATAAAGCTAAAACATTAAGGAAAATAACAAACCAATCCCAATAATTGTTGTACCTCTTCTATGTTAAAATTCCTCAGACAACAATCTCATGGTTTTAAAGGAGACTGTGTTAATTTACCAAGAGTATATTGTATTTGAATGAACTATCTTCTCCATATTTCCATCTCCTCCCTTCGCTATCTGGTTGTTCAACAATATTTGAATCATAAGAGCTACACCTAGTAGCGACTGCATTCGTGGAAATGACTATATTGATGAAGAGACAAAAGGTTTTGAAAATGTTTGTTTTGATGAAAGAAATATGAAAAGCGCTAACAATGTTATTATGAATAAACGAATAGAAGACTTTCACAATAAGGCCCTAATAAAAATTATAAATAACAACCAGCTAGTTGTTGTCAACAAATCTACTCTTGGAGTTCCACAGTTTGAGTAAAACTATTAAAATTACTTAGTTGCATTGAAACCATAGCCATACCATAAACCAAAATGTTTAGGAACCAAAAGTTTTTGAAATTTAAATATGTTGGGAAGGGCTAGATTAATGAATTTAGTGATTCGATGGAGTGGCCAAAATGGGTTACATGACTCATTTTTTAGCACCAATAAAAGAACGTTACATAAGTGGAGGTTCCATGTTTCTAACAATACTAGAATGTTTCATATGTGTAAAGACATCCAAATTAGACAATTGACATGTGGTAGGAGAAATGTTTTTGTGTGTTAACAGAATTATTAGGGAAATTTTGAGGTCTAAAAACAACCTCCTAAGAAAAATGTACAACCAAAATAAAATTTATAAGAACCAATAGGATTCAAGATGATTATGTCAACCATGGTAGATGATTTACCATTTTTGGAGTAAAAAGATTAAAAAATAATAAAATAATAAAACTACTTTTTCAACTCATATTTTCAACTTATCTCCCTAAGGTTTTACTCATAATTTGAGTGGGAGTACTCATTGGATGAAAAATTTGATTCCTCATCCAAGGAGTACCCATGTTGCATACTTTTGATGGACCCTGCTACATGAAAAATGAGAAATACATGAAAAAATGTGATTGCAATCACATTTTTCATTTTTCGTGTAGGAGAGTCCATAAATGCAACATGGATAATCCTTGGATGAGAGATCAAATTTTGCACCCAACGAGTGTTTCTTCTCGAAATTTGAATAAACCCATAGGGATATAAGTTGAAAATACGAGTTGAAGAAATAGTTGTTTCATTTTTCCCTCTAAAATTTGATGATACAATCTAATCTTATCTTATTATTTCTACTATTATTTTATAATTTCCTTAGGAGGCTGATTTTATACCTCAAAATTCCCCTAATGAGTATTTCATAACCTGAGGTTCCATGTTGCTAACATTGCTAGAGTGTTTCATAAGTACAATGATACATTCAAATTAGGCATTAGACATGTGGTAGGAGAAAAAATTCTCATAAAATACCCCCATTCAACACCGAAGCCACGTTTCAAGTTTATGCATGTTTTAAAAAGAAATTTAGTGAATTTAATTTTCATTAATCTTCATACCCGGTCAAGTATTAATGGCACCATAAATTTTTAATCATAATTGGGTAAAACAATAATTTAAATAGGGTTTAAACACTTGATTTAGATATGCAAGGAAGTTATCACTTTTAATTTCATTCATTTATATAGTGGCTACAATGAGAATATACTAGCATATTTCAATTTCAACCATTTGAACAAAAAAGAAATTAGCAAAAAGATTAAAGTCGCAATTCCAAATAGGGGGATGCCTATCAGTGTAATAATATATATATATATATATATATATAAATATATATATATTATATATATATATATATAATATATATATATATATAATGTTTTCGTATTATCATTATAATATGATTTACAAATATTTAGTTGAGTATGGGTTACATTTTGAGGGATCTCTATTACCTTTGAAAAATGCGTGGCATATCCAAAACCTATTCCTTGGAATCCAAATTCTTCTGATTCCCCTTAAGCAAGGATATTTTCTTATAGGGTACTTTCGGTGAATGGGGAATTTTTAACCAATCAATCAATTGGATATCAGTTTATCTATCTTCTTCTTCTTTTTCATCAAAATAAAATCTTTTTTGTTATTTAAGTACACACACACACACACACACACACACACACATACACACACACACACACACACATATATATAGCTTAAAGCTGGTTGAAAATTTCAAATTTGTTGAGAAAAAAAACCTTTTTGTTATTTAAGTAAAACCTCTCTATCTCTCTCTCTCTCTCTCTCTCACACACACACACACACACACACACACACAGATATATGAATTACCACGATCTTGGGTCTAGGATAGAATCTTAAAACATCTGACACTACCAAACCAAGAATCTCAATGATACTACTTTGCACATTGGAATATAAAAAACAATAAATCACATATGCACAGAATATAGATAAATTTTTACATTTTTCAACCCAACTTTGTTATATTAAACAACATATAATACAACATTCTAGTTCTCCCGTACCAGGGATAACAGCCCTCATACATCCACTAGTACAAGAATACTAACTGGGGCATGGTTCTAGTACATCGACAACCATTTTGCCCTCAACAAGATACTATGACCATCTAGATGATGTAGAGCTCCTCAAAGATGCCTTGGTTGTACCCTGTACCTTCTCGTTCCTTCGACTCCCAATTTGCAACTCCTGCCTCTATCAACGATCCAATTCCAATTGACCACTGAACCTCGACTATCAAATCTACTCACTAGTTGATTGTTCATCCATCAACACATCAACACATCGAGACTCCTATCGATTTGTTCACAACACCACTTGTGAACCACTATTGCTCCTTAGCTACTTAGGTAATTCAACCCATTATGGTCTTCCTATGTTTGACCAATCAAGATCAACATAGGGCACATAGGGATGCCATCTATCATTGCAAGATGTCCATCTCCTAGAATGAACATGGGCTAGGATGACTTCCCATAATTTGCTGTAAAAGTCCTTTTCCACACACAAGTCTCAGGCTCCACAAACTTCTCCTGGTTGATAAGACCCTTGAACTCAACAACTGACACTCTAGCACCTATCTTTGTCCATCAAGGTGTTGCACACTGGGCTCCAACTTGGACACTATCACATTGTCCTCCAGCAAACCGTAAGTGCCCAATCCACGTTCACACTTGTTCCACTCTAACACTTCCCTGCAACAGTCCATGAGTGACCAAGTCCACACTGTAGCAAATGCATCTAGTTAGGGCATCCTCACACCTAGGATACCGTTACACATGAATTCCCACAGACTTCTGCATCTTTGTGCTTTATTTTACAATATAGGAGCTATTGCACAAATATAGGCTTCATATGTTCATCGAATGAGTTTTAATTATTGGTCAGAGCTCCCACTGGAACCTACAACATCCCACTAACCCAACCAAAACTCACTTAACTTGTTGTGTATTCTTCCCTTTACCAAGTCTACAAACTTTCCCTCCTAGATGACTACTCCTACACCCATTTTAATTTTGTTTAGCCCTCTAAATAGTTCATTAAGGACCACATCTAGTTCACCATAGGTATGTCACTAATTCCCATGCCACATCGAGCTGAGAACAACTCTTCTTCCACACCTTCTGTTGGGCGTGGAATCCCTGGAAGGCATGTTTTGGGGCTTAAAGCCCATGTTTTCACCAACTCCATTGTAAAGACTCCACGAATTGTGGGCATGGAGCGTTAAATCATAATAGAGTCACAACATTGTCTGCCCTTGTTTTGTAATGTAATGTCAGCTTGATAGACCTACCCATGGTCCGTGGACTATGGGATTGTATAAATAAATTGAGGCTCTAAGTGTAGAAAGAGGCGAAGGAATAAAAAGAACAAAATCATGATGAGTCTAAGAGAGTGAGTCGAAGTGTAAAGTGTATCTTTGGGTTGTAGAGTAGGAGAAGGCTTTGCAGCTGAGTGCGTAGACCCCTGCAGTTGAGTGTGCAGGGCAGGTCGAGTCTATAAATTTGGAAAGAATTAATAAAGAGATGTTTTACCATATTACTGTGTATCTTTTCTTGCTTTATGTATTATTGGGTATAATTTGCAAGTTTACTATTTATTTTCTACGCTAACTTATATGAATGTGTTGTATAAATAAATATAACACAAGGCTTTTATTTACGTGAAGATAACTAACCAGTGTAAGAAGGTGTTGAAGGCTTGAAAATAATTGCCTCAACAAGGGGGATAACTACCCGGTCCAGACCTTGGGACAACTCCTTTTCCATTTAGAATAGTGGCTCCAATTGGGGATGATGGGACCAGTTTCCCAGCCTATTTTTATGCTTGTGCTAACGGGATGAAGTTTTCAGATTTTTGGAGTAATACCTAGCCTCAGACTAATCTAATTTAACTAATAATCATGTGAAGTTTGTCCTAATAAAAATTATTTATCTAACTATAACTATCCTTGGAGTAACATGATATATGCGATCTAAAATGATGTATTAAAGCAATTGATAATAAAGATCATTCAATTACGATAAGAAGTGAATTCGTTTAACAATTGTTGTTTGATATAAAAAGTTAGCTGAAACGATATGAGAGATATATAGCATAAAAATCATTCATGTATTTAGCATAAACTATAAATCATCATCATACAATAATGCAATAATGGCAATCTAAATTTCAAACTTTCATACATAAATAACTTGAAGATAATGTATTGCTTGATGCATAAGTAAAAAGAATTTAGAGATAAAAGTACCATTTATAATACATTCTACTCATGTGATCAAACAATATTGATCTACTTTCAAATCATCCAATATCATCTAAGAGTACAAAAGTGCAATTTCAGTAGAAGATGTCAAATTCAAGTAGAAAATAAATCATGTTCTATTAATTTCACCAGATCTTCTTTAAAGGGACAAAAGTGCATGTTCTGAATAATGTTTCTGATAAAATTTCTGTACCCCTCTCTAAATACATGCAAGGGGTTTAAATACTAACTTATGAAACTAAAAATAGATTATTAAAAAAAAAGTTGAGGAGGTTTAAATGACTAGCCTCAATTTAAGAAAAACAAAACAAAAATAGAGATGTGCATAATCACTAATCCTGCATTCGATCTTTCAGGTCCTAAATATCTAGCATGGTATTGAGGAGTGTAGGTTGGCTGAGTTAGGCTTTTAGTTGTCCAGTAAACACAACATTGATGAGTGCTGACACCATTTTCTCGGTAGAAACAGTTAGGCATTTCAGGGTCATACACTAGTTGTGCGGTTTTACCAAATATTGCCAATATGCCTTCTAGTTTAACCAAATCACTTTCCTAATTGCTTCTACTCTTTCTTTTGTTGTCTGTTTCCACTGTAATTGAAGGTGTTTTTCATTTGGAAGGTAAACAAGGGTGGTCTCTACCACAAGATTAGCACTATGTAAATTTTCATTTACACTTTCAATGATGTTGTGTGCCACTGCTACCACATACTCTATTGCCTGTTCTGCCTCTTTGAGATGAGAATCTGAACTTACAAATAAGATCTCCTTATGTAGTTCATCCAGTTTGGGCATGCCAACTCTTTTCCCATTTTCAGAATTTTTCCAAGTTATGAAATCTGAAACCTTTTTAATAATTTCATCATATTCAAGTCGCATTTACACAACTTGGCTTGTTAATTTGTCTCTCATTTTTCAGTGAGAGTTCCAATGCGAGATTCTTTGCATAACAAGTCTTTTTGGTGTGTTAGCTGGGAGTTGAGATCGAGTTCTTCGGTGACAAACTAATCAATCTTTGGGTCATCCTTATGCAGATCTGTTATGCTCTATATCTGTGTCTCCTTATCTGCCAAGCTGCTTTGATGTTCTATTTGCATCTGCTGGAACTCTTGCTGTAATTTAGCCAATTGTATTTCTGCTTGTTGGTTGGTTTTGGCTTGCTATAAGTGTTGTTCGAGTGACCTATGAACTGTGAGAGCCTGGTGAGGTTGGCCGATGGGTCAATGGATGAATCTTTCCAGTGGACATTCATCGGCACATTGTCTAGAGTGGTAGTAGTTGTGGATTCCATTTTTTTTCTTTCTCTATCTCTTAACAACGGCGTTGTGCTGTGGCTGTAAAATACATCAAGAGGGGGGGATTATTCTATTCTTAAAACAATATCAGAGGTGGGGGTAACAGGAATGTGTTCTATTTCTTGAGTATTCATAGTTCCCCCTGTTATAATTTTCAGAGTTGTTTCTTGATGTGTCATTTGCATCTTCGGTGCTTGTTTTTCTATGTTGAGTTTTTTGTTGAAATTATCCCACTCCTCTTCCAAATTAATTAATTGAGGCTTTATTAGTTGTTGGTGGGCCCCAGTATTGCAGCAATAATTCTGCAACTCCTAGGACTCCCTTCTTTAATTTTATCAACCCAGTAGTTCGTAACAAACTTGGAAGCGACGGTGCTATATGCACAAGTACTAGCTCTTGCCGTAGCTGTCACTTGGTCAGCTGGAACAAGTCCACTAGGGGCTTAAGCCAACTTCTATGAGCTCTGAGAAGAAGCTTTTTAACTGATGGATGAAAGCTAACTCAAAAGAAGCTAATCTACTTGTAGAAAGAAACTGAAAATATGAAAGGAAATGCAAACCCTACCAAACCCTAATTTTACCAGGTAGCCCTACTGATGCGAAAAAGAGGATGAAAGTTACTGAAAGAGATGCCATTGACTTCTAGGAAGGTAAAATGCATGTGTATAATTTATCACTATCTAAAGAAAATATCTTTTTGTATTTTTGAATAAGTTGTCAGAATTATCATGCATGTGCTTTCACTGTTTTTGACTGTGCATAGGTAAATTGGTGAGAGAAAATGCTTGCAGGAGATTGCGAAGGCTCATAGAGGGTCTAAGGGGTCCCTAACACCCTTCCAGAGAGTTTCACAAATTTTGGCGATCAAAGGACCACTTTCGTGAGCTTCTATAGGAAGTCTGCAGGGTTTCTACAGGGTGTTCTGGAATTTCTACAGGATGTCTGTAATTTTCTACAGGATGTTCAGAAATGGGATTTTGGAGGATGGATGGAGAGAGAAAGATGAAGGAGTGGGTATGGAGGTGAGATAATGGTGTGAGGAGGTCCAGGCATTGGGGAATGGAGTTGAAGAGTGGTGAGGATGGTTGGATTTGTTCAAGGCAGAGTGGAGCAATGTTGCACAAAAATATGGGAATTAGGGAAAAGGGAGAAAATGGAAAATGTGAGGCAAGAATCCGAGTTGGAGGATGGAGTAGATGGGATTGATGGAGTATAGGTGGATGGAGAGGTATTATTGGCGCTCTGCAAGTTATTTTTCGAATTTGACAAATGAAGACTTAGAAAATCAAGAACGTAATTACTTTGACCTAATCTGACCTAGATAACAGCAAAGGAAATGAACAGAAGTCTATTTGCAGCGAAATCATATGAAGTAACTATGCAATTGAGAAATCATAAACCTAAGCATGCAACCAAAACTGATATCAGGTTCGGAAACTAAGAATCTAACACTACTAATTGCATGGTGAAGAAAAAACAATGTTTTTGGTGGCAGCAAGGTCACCTTGGTCCTAGCTCATGATTCCATTGAGGGAGAGGTGAGATCCAAAGTGCTTGATGCCCTTTTTCTGAATATCTTCTCTGTTATTAACCTATCAAATAAATCTGAACATGAAAATACTTTTTAATCATCAAAAGCAACCTAAATAACAAAACAAGATTTAAATCTAAATAACATATTTTATTCTAAGAATGCAACAAAAACACATAAAGGTAAACAAAGGAGGTACTGGGCACTTGAGATGGGCCCAACCCCAAGAGCTACAACCTCCTGAGAAAGATTAGAGCTGGTGCAAAGCTGGATTCATCTTTATTGATCAAAAGAATAGTTACATTCCAAAAAAACTGTCCACAAGGAAAACTTGAAAATGTGCTGAAATGTAGAGCTAAACTACTGCCTAAAAAATGACTAAAAACCGAATTACAAACTAGCTAACTTCTGCCTACAAAGTGACTAACTAAAATGAGGCCCTAAGCCTTCTTATTTAAACAAATTGAGGACCCCAACAGTCCTCCTAAACTTTATGGACTCGGCTGCCCAAAACTTGCAGTTAACAGTAGTCCTACATGACTTGCTCGGCTGCCCTTTTGATAATCGATTTGGTGGCCCTTGAACTCCGAGATGATGGTGGAGAATTTGAGGTAAGGGCCCATAAATGAAGGGGGCACCTTCCTACAAATCCTCTCCCTTGTTCTCCCACGAATTTGGCTACCAAGTTCTCATTAAAACCTTCAATTTTGTTTCAAAATTGACCAAAACACTGCACAAAGCACACATTAGACTTGTTGGCATAATGACTAACCCAATTCACTCTATTAGCATAAATATAATAAAAAACATGCAATAAACTAATGAGAATGGTGGATTAATTTGAATTAGGAGGCTGGATGAGCCCATATAATTATCCATTTTTGGGCCTCATCAGTTGTACAGAGGGAGTATGGGTTTCAGTCTGTTTGATGGTCAAAGTTTGTTCATCTGTCTTTGCTGCACACTGGGCTGTACCCTTGATTGATTCCTTGCTCCTTCGTTTCTTATTTTTTGATGGATTTTCAGAACCCTTGGTAGATTTTTCTTTGGAGTCACCATCTATGCTTACACTAGGAGTGGGCTCCCTTATTGGTTCAATTAACAATTGGTCCAATGGGACCTTTGATAATCTCTTTTCTTTGTAGCTATAAAATGCTTCAAGACCCTCTCGATCAAAAAGTATCTATGCCATATGCTTCACTTCTTTGAAGGTATTCTTCTGTAAGAAAACATCATCAAATGGGTCCTTCTCATTGTTGAATATATTTATTTTGACCATAGTGGTAAAATCCTTGAGAATACAGAATATGTCGTATTGTCTTCCGGGGAACTTAGGTAATCATAGAGACAACATATTATCTACTTCCATGAATGCATGTCCAAGGTCATATAATACAAACACTACACATGACATAGGAATTTGAGGCCAAATGGCCTTCTTTGACTCCTTCAATGCTTTTCTCATCCCTCCTTCGCTGCATGTCTGATAGGCTATCTCTCTAGCCATTAATTTATATGGGACATACAAAGGGAGAACATGGGGAGAGGTGATGTGGCCAAATACTGTGATGTATGTAAATGTCTCTTCCCTGAACCATCGGGCTACTGGGAGGATGTCTACCTCGACTTCTTGGGAGAATTTGGGAGCATCTTAGTTATAAACTCGTTTATGGATAGGAAGCATAACCCCATGACAGATCTTGAAAAAATGTGGTTCAAAATTGGATTCCCACATGTCTTTGTGGCGGATGTGAATAGGAAGTGGATCTTGAATACTCCACTTCCATCCCATAAGATGGAATTTAGAACTAAAATAAATAGTGTCCATTACATAAGCACTCATGAAAAATGGAGGGTAAACCCTCGAAGCAATGCTTCTTTTCCTTCTATACTCTATAATTGCTTTAGCTAAATTACCATATAGGATTTGTGCTTAATCTATTATTGTTGCATTAACGACTGCATCTATTAAGGGCAACCATTATGAGGATAATTTGTTGCTACCGAGTTTCCCAAATAGTCTACATTACATAGCCACACCAAAACAGAAAGGGGAACAAACAGATGAGGTGGCGTACATACCGTTTTTGTCTTTCTTGGTTCTTTCATCATTATTTGACCAATTCTTTGTGCAGTCCATTAGGTCTTCATTTTCTTTGATTAATTTCTCAAAAAAAATCCTATTGTAGGTAACCTATGGCTCCAATAGGTGGTACATAAGTCTTAGGTTATCTGGAGTGAAAGGTCCTATAACTTCCTGGCCTCTTGTTTTGAATTCTCTATTATATGTATCATCGCCGTCAATGATCCACTTAACGATGTTGGTATAGGGGATTATTTGTGGTCATGCAGCTATTAGGTGTATAAATAAGCACGTAGGCTCAACTATGGAGGCATGAGAGGAATCATACCCATCAACTGTAATCATTGTCTCAAGAATCCTTGGTTGTTTTTCCTCTAGTAGTTGATACATAGTCTCCCTGCTTCCTTTTTACATGTAGTATCCATGAACAGAGGAGTCATTTCTAACTTCTCAGAGTTGACTACTTTCCCTTTCTTCACCATTGCTTTCGGCATCCTGTTATATGACGTTTCCCTAAAAGTTTCAAGAGGAAGAGTTTATCGGATAAAAATGATACTGAACGTAGGAATGAATTGATGAAAAACTAGTAGAGGTGATAAAGGTGTTCTATTTGAAATCATGTAAGAAGATATCAAATCACTCTAAATGGCCTTTCACACATAAATGTAGTTACTTCTTCATAAATGCCCACTAATGATCTGTTTTCCTTTAAATTGAATGTACATAAATATTCACATTGTAAATCGAGAAACAATCTCCTCGGGCGGTGAGCCTTTAAACTACGATAATAACAATTTGCAAAGAAATATCGCATAATTCGTTTTTGTTTAACTTACCATTTTTTGAGTTTGTGTGATTTGCGAGATGCGAGAAATAGAGGTTATTACTTATCGAGCTTCTTTTTAACAAATAATGGACCTCCACATGTGTTTGTGGAAAGATTAAGCGGTGGGTCTAGGTTGAGATCGCATTTCGCAATATCGACATATAATAGGTTGAGGCTTGTGTTGTATGACTGAAATGCAATGCAAGAAGGTTATTATACCATCACAATGTCGCAAATTGCAATCCTTCGGGGTAGCCTCTTAAGAGAAGTCTTTTATAAATAGCAATGTTGTGATGTGAGACTTTAGTTTTTTTTATTATTTTTATCGTCGATCGTGGTCGGTTAGAAAGGTATCATTTGTGATGCATTTCATGCTAAATAAGAAAAAGTAGCATTTAATGGTTTTACAAGTTTTGTTTGATATCTTGATTTATTCTAAAAATAAAAGAAATACCTACATGCTAGGATTGATTTTTTTTTTTTTGTATTATTCATTTTTTATAAAGGGTCCCCATTTATTAAAGTAATATTTTACTACTAAAGTTAATAAATGGGGGAGTTGTTGATAAGCACAACAATTGGTGATTCACTTGGAAGAACCAGTTATCTATGAGAGTTTTTTGAAATTTCTAAAACTTCTAAAATAAAGATAGTTTTGAAAATAAAACTAAATTGCATGGAATACAAGGTAAGTAGTATTTCTCATTTATCAATAAACAACATTTGCTCTAACTATTTTTCTTTTAATTTCCCTTTTCTCAAAGATAGTCATTTTACCTACATTAGTCATTACTTCGTTATAAAGATAAAAGCAAAAGAATCTCGTTAGACTAACTTTGGTATACTCATTTGTCGTAGGTAGAGCCTTTGCTACCAACAGGCTTTCATGCCCTCGACAGGGTTACCTATTACCCAACAATGATTTAGTATCCCACCTAAGTAAGAATGCAACTTTAAAGATAGATTATTAAGTATACTTGATGATTTATTTATTTTATTGAAGTAATTCATTCTTCTTTTATTTCTTAAAGGACAATGTCTTGGTTTGGTGGCCAAAATTGACAATGCCATATGCTTTATTTGTAACTAAACTAAACAAGTTGGCTCTTGATGAGACCCCTTGTCTTTTGATTGATACAATCTTAAGCCATTGCCCTGTTTTGATATTCAGTATTGGTATTGTCAGTTGGTTATAATCTTATGATCATGGTAAGCCAACTCTTGATGAGACCTCTTATCCTTTAAGTTTAAAGTATATTTTAGAATTACACTCTAAAATTGAAAGCTACTTAAGTGGGGAGAATCATTGGCTCCTTAAGAGTTTCTGGATGAAAATCGTAGAGTTTAAGGATGCTTTTCCATAGAGAAACTTTGCTTTTTTAGTGATACTTTTCCTGACACATGTAAAAAAAAAATCTTTTTGAAGCTAAGTTTTATCAACGATCAGATTATTTAGCAGAAAAATAGGCAGTTTTGGAGTTGTAATACTCAACTATTTATTTCATGAATGAAGATTAATTTTCATAACCATTTCTACTTATACAAGTGAAAAACAAAAATAAAAGAGAAACTATCCTTCAGTAAAACCAACCGTAAATGTTTTCAACTTGCATTATTATTTCAAAATAAAATTAACTAAAGAGTATATTATACAATGATCAGAAGAAATCATCTTCTATGGAAAATATTTCTTTAGGACCTACCCATTAACAGGTAGAGGTTCTCTCTTACCTACTAAATCTTGTAATAGAAAAATTGATGGGCCTATTAGCTCGACAACCTAGAATGGACCAAGCCACATTCGTTGGAACTTAGTATGCTTGCCTTTCTCTTCATGAGATTTATCCCGATTCAACACTAAGTCTCAGAGTTGGAAATTTTTTGAAGATGTAGAATTTGAATCAAAGGATGCTTTTACTAACTACTGATGATGTGCATGGGTAATTCTATACTTTTCTCGTTCCTCTTCAAGTTTAAGGATTTGTAATTGTCTAGTTGCATAGACGAGGAAGGAGCTTCTTCGATGAATTGAACTAAGGGAAACGAGGGAATAGATATGTTTGTTGGTAAGACAACTTCTTTTCCATAAACCAGATTAAAAGGGGAAGTGCTGATGGAGGTTTTCTGAGTTATTCAGTCCACCCATAGAGTAAACACTAAAGATTTATACCAATTCTTTTGACTTTGATCAACAATTCATTTAATAATTCTGATAAGGTTCTTATTTGTGGATTCGGCTAACCAATTTACTTGTGGATAATAATTAGCATAGTATTTGAATTTAAAACCTCTTTTAAGAGCAAACTTTATCATAGCATTTCCTGAAAAGTAAGATGCATTATCGAACATTGAGGGGGAAGGTAAACTAAATCTGGTGATGATAAATTGATCTCTAAATTCAATAGTGTTCTCAAAGTTGGCTACCTTGAGTGGAATTGCTTAAACCCATTTCATGAAGTAATCAGTTTCTGTAAGGATATAACTATTCTGGTTAGAAGAATGAGGAATAATCTGACCTATTATGTCCAATCCCCATTGTTCAAATGGTTGATCAATGTTGACTGGTTGTCATGGTAATGTTGGTTTCTTCTGTGTTTCGATAGCTATCTGACATATCTTACATTTCCTTACATAGTTGTGTGCATCTTTGAATAGGGTTGGCCAGTAATAGCCCGCATGTAGAATTTTATGTGTTGTAGCATCTCTTGCAAAGTGTCCACCAGCTGGTCCAATGTGAAGTTCCTGCAATACTTTCTCTGATTCAGATTTCTCGAGACTTTTAAGGAAAATAGAATCATAGTTCATTCTAAACAACACATTGTTGACAATTTGATATTGTTTGGCTTTCAACCTCAAGGCTCTTTTCTTTGTATAATTCAGATGTGGAGGTGCATATCCATTTTTTAAATAGAATGTTATATAATCATATGTTGATTTAGTGTCAATAAGGCTTACCTCGTAAATCTGTACCTCGTCACCTGAATGCGGTGATTCTAACATATTCGATGCTCCTGCCAACATTCTGCAAAAACCTTGACTTTTCACAATGTTTGCTGGTTTGATTTCAATGTCATATTCTTCAAGAGCCATAACTGAATTTTCTTTTTTTTCACCCACATCCCTTTGTACTAGAAGATTTCTTACTACTGGTATTGGTACTATCACCTTGGTGCGGGTTTTGAGAAGAAAAGGTCTGAAGTGTTTTATTGATTTGAAAACAACGTAAGCTTGTTTTTCAACATCTGAGTAATTCAATTCAGCTCACTGTAAATTTGAGCTAAAGAAAGAAATTGGGGCTTCGGCTTTGTCTTGTTTTTCTTGTGTCAATATTCCTGTGTATGATTTCTCAGAAACAAAAGTGCACAAAGTCAAATGATTGGAAAAATTCGGTGTTGCTAAAGACAGGGTGTTTATGATTGCTTGTTTTATCAATTTAAAAGCTTCATCTTCCAACTGACCCCATTTAAATAGAGAATTTTTCTTTATCATGGATTGAAGGGGTAATACAATTCTTGAGAGGTTAGGGACAGATCGTTTGACAAAATTTATTTGACCAAGGAAAGATTGCATCGATTTTTTGTTATGGGGTAAAGGTATTTCAGAAATTTCTTTAATCTTGTCTGGGTCAATATGAATCCTTGTTTTGGACACAATAAATCCAAGGATTTTTCCTTCACTTATTCTAAAAAAGACTTATTGGGGTTAACGGAAATCCCATACTTTTGACAACATTCAAAGATTTGTTTTAGATCTCTTAGATGATTACTACTTTTTTTGGAATATACAGTTATATCATCTAGGTAGATTACCACTGACCTGTTTACTAAATCCTTGAAGGTAATGTCCATGGCTCTTTGGAAAGTGGCACCAACATTAATTAGTCCGAAGACATCTTTTGATAGGCGTAAGTGTCCCATTTAGTTTTGAATGTAGTTTTCAGTTGATCATTTGGATGGACTAAGATTTGATTGTAACCTGAGAAACCATCTAGAAAGGACATTAGTTCTGAGCCTGCAACTGATTGTAATACCTGTTCCATAGGAGGAAACAAATTTTTTTCCTTTTGGCAAACTTTATTGATATTGCAAAAGTATATAAAAATCTAAATATCACTGTTTTTCTTTCTGACTGGGACGAGATTGGAGACCCACCTAGAATGCCTGACCAGAAAAATAATTTTGGCTTTTAGTAGTTTATTTAACTCATATTTAATCTGGCTTTCCAAATTAGGATGAATTTTCCTCAATTTCTGCTGAAAAGGTTTTTCATCAGAGGTCATAGGAATAGTATGTTGAATAATATAAGTGTCATAGGTTTTAAGATCGTCATAATTCCAAGAAAATACAATCTTATATTGTTTCAAAAAACATATAAAAGCTGATTTTTCTTTTGATGTGAGTTCAAGACCTAAATTGATGTTTTGTGGTTTTGTGTCAATTCCAAGATTGATTAATTCACACCTCAGAGGTGAACTATGAAGTTTTCAATTAGTAGATCGTTTAAATCTCTCTTTGAGGTCGTATAAATATTCCAATTTAACTATAGATTTTGGTATAGCATTGTTGTGGGTTTCTTGCTTAAGTTGGTTGTCATGTTGGTCTTAATCAACTATCTGGTCATTATAAGAGCCTTTTGAAGTGAGGAAGCTTACGATATCGAGGTCATTGTTAAAGACTCTCCAATTAGGAATATTATCAGGAATAGATGGCCTAAAAATTAATTCAATGGAGAATCGATCTGGGTTGTAATCTTCTGGTGGAATAATCTTGGAAGCTACTTTAGCCAGGAGATCGGTGCTAACATTTTGGAGTCTTGGGATAGAGGAAATATTAAATGCTGTAAAATGTGAGGTCAGGTCTTGGACTAACAATTGATAGTGTTTCAAATTTCTTGATAGACAGTCTATAGTATTTCTTACTTGTCTAACGACAATTTTGGAATCTCCAAACACTTGGTGGTATTTGATATTAAGACCAATTTCTTTGTACAAACCTTGAACCAAAACTTCATATTAAAAAAATGTTGGTTGTACAATCAAATTGAAGTCTACATGATAGCATAGTATTTTCCCCTTCTGGGCTAACTAATATGCATCTTTCCCCTGCTCCATCATTGGATCTAGATCCATCAAAAAATAATTTCCAAAATAAATATTTGTGTACATGTTTATCTACAAAATTCACACATTTAGAGGTGTTTGTTTGGGAATAATTTTTGGATACAACAAAGTTTTCTAAGAAAAGTGAAGTATGAGCATTGAAATTACCTGGGAATGACTCAACAAAATAGTTTTCGATTATATTATTACTATATGCTACCGCCTCATTTATCCTTCCAGTTTTGTCACTATATATTTTTTATGTTTCTCTCGATCAACCCTTATCTAATTTGGCTTTCTATTATAGGGAAGCCACATGTGAGACCACTCGGTTGCGAAGTATCCATGGAGCTTTTCTGACCAGTCCCTATTGAGGATTAAGCCATAGAATTCAGGAATACCAACTACAAGTATATCAATGACTTGACAAACTTTTGGGTTTGATGAAAGTCTAATGGTTACTTGATTAATCTCTCTGACAACTTCGACTTGAGACTGATCTAATTGTACTATTTGTACTGTAGATTTCTGAGGCTGCATGATTAACTTAGCGTAGACTGTTCTAGGAAAAATGTTAGATGAAGCACCGGAATCAACTAAATAGTTGTGCAAGTTTTTATTAAATACTTCAAATGTAAGGAGAAATGGCAGAGTATGAGATTTAGATCTTCTGCCAATTAGAGCGATGTCAGTTGGATTAATTTTGTTTGAAGAAATACTAGGGGGTCTTCCCATTTCCTGAGTGGCTTGTGATATTACTGCAGCAGGAAGCGGGGTAGTGGGAACTGCTTTGAGTTATTTAAAAATTAGCTTCTACTGATGTTTTAATTTACTATGCTCATGAAATGTGATGTTTTCCCTAGCTTTCTTCATATCCTGAATAATATTGTATTCCATTTCGTTGGGAATTATCAGAGTTTTGGATGAAGGTGAAGAATCTGATTGGGTAGGGTTTTTTTGAGTAGATTTCGGTGAACGTTTCTTACCTATGACTTTATCTCTAGGAGATGGCATTGAAGTTTTCTATTTTGAACTTGATTGAGGTGGATCAAGATGATTTATGCTTCTAGTGGCAACATGTAGTGATTCCTAATATTCTTCATTTGGAAGGATAAAATCCCACACTCCTTGTAATTCCACTATTTCTTCATTATCAGTTTGTTCTTCACCTGAGGCTTCTTCCTCATCTCCTTCCAATTTAGCATTTGATATAGCATTTGGAGGTTTAGGATTGGTTGGGGCATTACTTTTATATGATCTAAAAGGTTTCTTGGAAGAAGATTTTGCTACTTGTTTTTTTATGTCAACCATTTCATTAGACATCGTCTTGAGGACTTTTTGTCACACTTCTAGATCAAAAGGATACTTTTGTGATTTTTTCCTAGAATTGTCTCTAAAGGTTACTTTCTTGGATTTTCTTTCCTCTAATGCATTTTTCTTTTCTACGACCAAGATACATTTTTAAACAACTATTTTTTCTTTCATATTTTCTACTAATGTTGGTTTGGCAGCTCTATCAACGAAGATGGCTATGTTTGAAGGTAGAGCATAAATGTACCATTCATTTCAGACCTCGTTGCTAGGCTTGGACATTGTAGGTATTTTATTCAATAACTTATTGAAATGTGAGTTGAAGTCCTTGATGGGTTCTTTTGGTTCGACATTCAAATTGGAGAGGTCATTTGTCAAAGTTGTTGTAGACCTATCATCTCCAAATTTGGTTAAAAAATTCTCTTGAAAGGCATGCCAGCTATTAATAGAGCCTGATGGTAATGAAAAATACCATGATCCTGCTGCTCCTTGTAGATTATATAGAAATAATCTTACAACTGCGTCTTCTTCTACTACTCCATTTGAATTAATGGACAACATGAAATTATTTATATGTTCTTCAACTAATACGCCATTATCAGGGTTAAATTTAAGTAACCATTTTTCTAGATGTGCTCGCAATTGGGACAAAGGTCCAACCATTCTAACAGCTCCTGGGTTGGTCCATGGCCCTGGTTGAGGTTGGTTCTGTTCCATTGTTGGAATATTAGTAGAAGAGGGTGAAGTAGTGGCTGAAGGTGATTGGATAGAGGATGGTGTAGCTCTTGTACCTGTGTGAATCATAATCTGGAGTTAGGAAGTGGGTGTGTGACCTTGCAATGATATGGATGGAATGGACGATGATGATGAAAGCACCTCGTTGTGAGATTCTAATGGTATCTTCTTAGCCCTTTTATGACTTGGTAGAGAGAATTCAAATGGTGGGATTCGAAGTTTTTCACTCTGTGCTCTAGTTAGTGATTATGATGGGATATATTAAGAGGTGACATTGCCTTAGGATAACTCAAATTCTTCTTGAGATATTGAAATCCCCTGCAATTTGTGGATCAAAGATTGTACTTCAGGGGGTTCAGAAGAAGAATTACCTAGCTTGTTTAGGATTTCAGCAGTGGGCTCTGTATTTTTCTTTTCAACTTCTTACATGGGAATAGGAGATTTGGAATGCGAACGAGAAGTTGGAAGTGATGGTGAGGGAGTTTTACTCTTAGAATGGCTTGTAGATTTATATTTATTTACCATTCATAGTCATGACCTCCTTCTAGCGCCAAATATCTTGAAGACTTGAAAATTATTGCCTCAACAAGGGGGATAACCACCTGGTCTAGACCTTGGGATAACTCCTTTTCCGTTTGGAATAGTGGCTCCAATTGGGGATGATGGGACCAGTTTCCCAGCCTATTTTTATGCTTGTGCTAACAGGATGAAGTTTTCAGATTTTTGGAGTAATACCTAGCCTCAAACTAATCTAATTTAACTAATAATCATGTGTAGTTTGTCCTAATCAAAAATATTTATCTAACTATAACTATCCCAGGAGTAATATGATATATGCGATCTAAAATAATCTCTGAAAGCAATTGATAATAAATATCATTCAATTATGATAAGAAATGAATCCATTTAACAATGATCGTTTCGTATAAAAAGTTAGCCAAAATGATATAAGAGATATATCACATAAAAATCATTCATGTATTTACCATAAACTATAAATCATCATCATACAATAGTGCAATAATGGAAATATAAAATTCAAACTTTCATACATAAATAGCTTGAAGATAATGTATTGCTTGACGCATAAGTAAAAAGAATTAAGAGATAAAATTAACATCTATAATATGTTCTACTCATGTGCTCTAGCAATATTGATCTACTTTCAAATCATCCAACATCATCTAAGAGTATAGAAGTGCAGTTTCAGTAGAAGATGTGAAATTCAAGTAGAAAATAAATCTCGTTCCATTAATTTCACCAGAACTTCCTCAAAGGGACAGAAGTGCATGTTCTGAAGAATGTTTCTAATAAAATTCCTGGACCCCTCTCTAGATGCACGAGAGGGGTTTAAATACTAACTTATGAAACCAAAAATAGATTATTACAAAAAAAGTTGAGGAGGTTTAAATGACCTGCCTCAATTTAAGAAAAATAAAACAAAAATAGAGATGTGCATAATGAATAATCCTGCATTCGATCTTTCAGACTGGGTTGTATCCTTGATTGATTCCCTTCTCCTGCTTTTCTTATTTTTTGATGACTTGTCAGATCCCTTCGTAGATTTCTCTCTGGATTCCTCTCCAGAATTGGTTTTAGATTTTTCTTTAGAGTCACCATCTATGCTTACACTAGGAGTGGGCTCCCTTATTCGTTCAATTAACAATTGGTCCAATGGGACTTTTGATAATCTCTTTTCTCTGTAGCTATAAAATGCTTCAAGACCCTCTTGATGAAAATGTGTTTGTACCATATGCTTCACTTCTTTGAAGGTATTCTTCTGTAAGGAAATATCATCAAATGGGTCCTTCTCATTGCTGAATATCTTTTTTTTGACCGTAGTGGTAAAACCCTCGACAATACCGAATGGGTCGTATTGTCTTTCGGGGAACTTAGGTAATTATAGAGACAACATATTATCTACTTCCTTGAATGAATTTCCAAGGTCATGTAATAAAAACACTCCACATGACATAGGAAATTGAGGCCAAATGGCCTTCTTTGAATCCTTCAATGCTTTTCTCATCCCTCCTTTACTACATGTCTGATAGGCTATCTCTCTAGCCATTAATTTATATGGCACATAGAAAGGGAGAACATGGGGAGAGGTGATGCGGCCAAATACTTTGATGTATGTAAATGTCTCTTACCTAAACCATCGGGATATTGGGAGGATGCCTACCTCGACTTCTTGGGAGAATTTGGGAGCATCTTGGTTATAAATTTGTTTATGTATAGGAAGCATAACCCCGTGATAGATCTTGAAAAAATGTGGTTCAAAATTGGATTCCCACATGTCTTTGTGGTGGATGTGAATAGGAAGTGGACCTTGAATAGTCCACTTCCATCCCATAAGAGGGAATATAGAACTAAAACAAATAGCGTCCATTACATAAGCACTCATGAAAAATGGAGGGTAAACCCTTGAAGCAATGCTTCTTTTCCATCTATACTCTATAATTGCTTTAGATAAATTATCAGACAGGATTTGTGCCCAATCTATTATTGTTGCATTAATGGCTGCATCTATTAAGGAAAACCATTCTGAGGAGACTTTGTTACTGTCGGGTTTGCCAAATAGTCTACATAGCATGGTTGCAACAAAACAGAAAGGGGAACAAACAGATTCGGTGGTGTATAGACCATTTTTGTCATTCTTGATTCTTTCATCATTGTTTGACCAATTCTTTGTGCAGTCTGCCAAATTGTTGGAAATAACACTGAGAGGGGGGGATGAATCAGTATTATCAGGTCAATAATTTATTTTTCAAAACTGATTTGTATACACTATTTCAGCTTAGTAAACTAGCGTGTAAATGCAACTATACTTAATTAAACAATCGTATATGCAGAGATCTTTTGATTTACCCAAATTATCATGTAGTGAACTTTAATAAGTATATCAGGAATTCATTAGACAATGCAGTAAAAGAAGAATAAAGCATCACACATAAGAAACACACATAAATACCAAGATATAAGGTGGAAACCTAATGTGTATGAAAAACCACCTGCTGGAATCGTCTCTGTCTTCTTTTAATAATAAGAAAATTATGTTTACAATTTTTGTACTGGTGCAGCCTTATACCTCTACAAAAGCTTCTACCTACAGAAGGCTACAACCTTCTCTCGTTCTCTAGCTTCTACTGGAAGGGAGCTATGACCTCCTAGCTCTTGTACTAGCTAATATGTTTACTAGTACGTAGGTGCCGACCTACAGAAGGCTACAACCTTTTCCTTTCTTCCAAGGACCATGTTTCATAAATTTTCAGATTGGATCCATCAACAACATCAATCAGTCATCAAATATATCTACATCAACGAATCTCCTATTGAACCAACCACAACCAAATCAATCAATCACTTTGACAACCAATCAATTTGATCTTTTAGAATGCTATCACCAAAATACAGTAACCAGAACCTAAGCCAGAACCCAGAACACTGCAACAGCAAACAACAGTAACTAAAACATATATTATAAGGCATACACTACTTTCATGTGCCAAACTTGTGTGTATAAGTGCTTTCCTCAAAGCCAACCAGTGTATACATCTACAAATATTAATTTATAATTCTGCAGCTATACCAGACTTCAATTATACCTAGATCATATCATTTACAGAATAATATATGTGTCAGTATTCATATCTAAAATATTCATGAGCAAAAATACATAATGATAGTTCATTTTATGCCTTAAGATCTTGATCCATCATTAGATTTTGTTCTCCATCAACCACTAAGGTTCCTCCTTGGTTCAGATCCTGCAATGCACCATAACCCAATAATATGCATAGTAGATCTCACTCTTCATCAGATATTCAATGCTTGAGTGCCTTGGCCTAATGATCTTCTCCTCCTTTTATAGTTTTATGCCTTTCTCAATACCATGGACCAAAACCACTTAGGACCAATACCTTGGATCAAATACCTAGGTTCAATACCTCGGACTTGATACCTTGGACCAATACCATGGATCAAAATAACATGGACCAAAAGCTTGGTTTTCCAAGGTATACATGCTTTTCCTTTTGTGTAAGTGCATGTGTATGTATACGTGACTTGTGACTTGTATATAGTGAAACTGCGTGTATACGCAGCTTGGCCAATGGTGAACCTGCATATACCTCTCTTTCTTCATTCTGTGAAGTTTGATCTGTAACTCTAAGTTTTTAACCTGTTGTATTGTGATCTATCATCTAAGAGAGTTTTCATCAAGGACAACACCTGTGTCACAATGCCAACAATCTCCCCCTTTGGACTTGATGGCAACAACCACACCAAGTCACTCTCCCTCTTTGACATGAAGGGCAAAGGATCATGCTCCCCCTGAGTGCATGCTGAATTCCCTAATATGCTGAAGTGTGCTGAGTCCCATGATCGAGTCCATGCTCCCCCTGAGCACAAGCAAGGTCTACAAAAATGTTCTAAAAGAAGAACATGACCCTATACATGCATCACAAATGACCTTCCTATCACCAATGACTCATACATACATCCATATCCCAACCAAGTGGGGATTTACCAAAATTTGACTCATCCACCCAACCAAGTGGGGATATATCAATTGTTTATACATGTCAAAACAAGAAACATTACATCATCCATCCCATGCATAGTGGGGTTACAAATTAGGTCTTTTTCATGACTGTTACATAAAAATATATACATGATGTATATAATTGAGGACCAAATATCTTAAACAAGACCATGATAGTCATTAGCAACATCTGTCAATCAGCATCCAGACCAACAACCATGTTTGCCCCCTGAACCTGTTCCACCTGAAACAAAATCTACACCGAGATCTTCTAAGATAATGCCAACAATGCATTATTAGAATCATATGATCCCCTGAACCTGTGTCAGATGTTCACTGTCGGATCTGATCATTTCATATATCAGAAGAGTTGTCAAAGCATCATCATCAATCAGATATACATCAAGTTATCAACAACTTATGAGAGCCAACATATTTCCACATGTCATCAACAGACTATAACCATCATTAAGCATAGTAGATAATTCACTGAACCATATCAGATCCCTTTCTCCTGAGTTTGGCCCACTGCTTTTCCTCAAACCAACATATACATGACTGTACCCACAGAAACTATACGTGACTACTCTTCATGAATCTTGCGTATAACCACTTTTCTCTAAAGAATATAGGATTTAATAGCAGGATGATGCAGCAACTACTCCCAGCTTTTGTCTGATACATTTGAATGTCTCTTTGGGCAGTGGTTTAGTGAATATATTAACAACTTGTTCTTTGGAGGGAACATACTCCAATTTGACCTTTTGTTAAAACACTTTTTCACGTAGAAAATGATATTTGATGGGTATGTGCTTGGTCTTGGACTGCATGGCTGGATTCTTTGAAATACTGATGGCACTTCAATTATCACATAGAATGGAGATGGGTGGAGTACATGTGATCTGAATGTCTTGCAAGGTTTGCACCATCCAAGGTAGATGTGTGCAGCAAGATACAACAACCATGTATTCTACTTCAGCGGTAGATAATGAAATTGATCTTTTTTTCTTGTTGAACCAAGACACTAATCGAGAACCCATATAAAATGCACCACCACTAGTGATTTTTCTGTCATCAACACTTCCTACCCAATCTACTTTTGTATATGCATGAAGTGTAATATTTGTATCTCTAGGATACCATAAACCAAAGTTATGTGTTCCTTGAAGATATTTGAAAATCATTTTGACTACCTAAAGGTGTGTTTCCTTAGGATTTGCTTGGAATCTTCCAACTATTCCCACTGTATGCATGATGTTTGGTTGGGTACCTGTTAGATAAAGCATAATGTCAATCATGGATCTGTAAGTTGGTTGATGTACTGCTAATGATTCATCATTTGAGCTAAGATTGCATCCTGTTACCATTTGGGTACATACTGGTTTAGAATCTTCCATGCCGTACTTTTTTAGAATTTTTTTGAGATATTTGGTTTGTGAGAGAAAATACCATCTTTATTTTGTTGAACTTGTAGAACAAGAAAGTAGGTAAGCTCACCAAGTAAGGACATTTCAAATTCTTGCTACATTACTGAGGCAAAATTCTGACTCATGGATTCTTCATTGCTACCAAAAATGATATCATCAACATACACAACAATTATTAGCAATTTATCAGTGTCCATCTTTGTATATAGATTGCTATCTACTGACCCCTTTGAAAAACCCTGTTGCTGGAGATATTTGTCAAGATGGTAATACCATGCCCTTGGAGCTTGTTTTAGAATATAAAGAGCTTTTCTGAGTTTGCATACAAGTTTTGCATCATTTCCAAGTATGAATCCTTTTGGTTGTTCAATATGGACTTCTTCTTCTAATTCTCCATTAAGAAAGGTATACTTTACATCCATTTGGTATACTTTATATTTTTGAAAACTAGAAAGGGCAAGAAACATTCTTATGGCTTCAAGTCTAGCAACAGGTGCAAAAGTTTCTTCAAAATCTATACCTTCTTGTGAGCATATCCTTTACAAACAAGTCTAGCCTTGTTTCTAATAAATCCTCCATTTTCATTCAGTTTGTTTTTGAATATCCATTTAGTTCCTATGATATTATTATCATGAGTTCTAGGAACTAATTCCCAAGTATTATTCTTTTCAATTTGCTCAAGTTCTTCATTCATGGCCTTGACCCAACATTCATCTTTTCATGCTTCATTTACATTTTGAGGTTTGGTGGAAGATAGTAATAGTAGATAGCTTGAGGCTTCGGCAATGGTTCTTCTTGTCTGCACACTTGCCCATTTTTCCCCTAAAATTTTAGTTTCCAGATGATTTTTTGAACATACCTGAACGGAGTCTTTTCTTCTATAGTTATCTCTTCTTTTGGAGATTCATTGGTTTCTTCTTCAGAATCAGTGTGATTTGATGTGGGAAAATGTTCCTCATCTTCTTCATTGGCATAACCTTTGGTTTTTACTTGTTTTGGATTTTTGCATGCTTCATAAACCACAACATCAATACTTTCAATAATATTCCCAAGTCTTTTACTATAACATTTATATCCTTTACTTCGAGAAGAGTAGCTAAGAGGAATACCTTCATCTGCTCTGGCTTCAAACTTACCAAGTTTTTCATCAGTCCTTTTTATGTAACATTTGCTTCCAAAAACATTGAATTACTTTATAGTGGGAGTCTTACCATACCAAAGTTCATGTGGAGTTTGAGTGCTATTTTCCTGAACATTTTCTTGGTTGAGAATAGTGACGGCAGCGAATGCAACTTCACCCTAGAAGGTTGCAGGAGTTCCAGATTCATCTAGCATAGCATGAGCCATTTGTTGAATAGTTCTGTTCATCCTTTCTACCACTCCATTTTGCTGAGGAGTCCTTGCAGTGGAGAACTTCATTTTTATTCCATGTTGTTCACAAAAGTCAAAGAATTCATCCGAGGTAAATTCCCCTCCTTGATCAGATCTGAGGCATTTGATTTTGTGATCTAATTCATTTTCAACCAAAGTTTTGAAGGCTTTGAACTTTTCAAATGCTTCATCTTTATGCTTTATAAGACCTATCCAACACATTCTGGAAAAATCATCAATGAATAATATAAAGTATTCTTCTCCATGAGGTGATTTTTTCCTTGATGGTCCACATAAATCAGTATGAACAAGTTCAAGAGGCTTCTAGCTGACCCTTCCTTTTCGATGAAGTGGGATCTGGTTTGCTTACCGAATTTACATGATTTGCATATAGTATTTTTAGGAATGTTGATATCTGGAAGATCTCGAACAACCTGGAACCTGCATGCTTTTCTTATTTGAGAAAAGCTTAGATGCCCCAATCTTTTGTGCCATAGCCAATTTTCATCATTTTTGCTTAGATAGCATTATTTTTGTCCTCCCTTAAGTATATATAGATTTTTTGGAGTTCTTGTACCTTTGATCATGGTTTCTCCTGTATCAAGCTCACAAACAACACATCCATTTGATCGAAACACTACTTCATTTCCTTGATCACACATTTGACTCACACTCAATAGGTTATTCTTTAAGCCATCAACATACATAACATTCCCAGCTTTAAATTTTTCTTTCAAGAAAACAGAGCCTTTACCTTTTATGACAGTAGGAGTGTCGTTTCCAAATGAGACACTCTTTTCCTTTTCTAAGGCATTATATGAGTGTAGTTTTTCTTTGTCACGTGTCATGTGTTTTGAACATCCACTGTCGATGTACCACTGGTTTTCTTGTCCTTATGCATACAAGGCTATACCACATCTTTCTGTTCGTGGTTCTCTCTTTCCCCATATTTTGGGATTTAATGGAGTTTTCTCCTTTTGAGATATTTGCCAAAATTTACTCATGCATTTAGATTCTTCATGGCCAAAGTTGTTACAGATTGAGAATTCTATTTCATTTCCAAGAAGAGAAAAGTTATTATAAGAACTTTTGTTGATCCCTGTCACATTCCTTTGATTTCATGCTTCTCTAGTCATGATGGTTTTGTAAGAAACACATTTAACAACTTTGTTTCCAAAATTATGTCATGAGAAACATTGACCATTAAAAAAGTTCATGCGATTATCGAATCTATTGACTTGGTGTTTGTAGTTTCTATTGATATTTGTCTTTGAAGAAAATTGAGTACGATTTACTTGTGGTTGATTGTGGCTTCTTCTCATCCTTGAAGTAATTTGAGCTTGATTTACCTGGTGATCTACTTTATGCCTTTGTTGACGATTGTCAAACTGTTCATTTCTCTTTGTTGCATCAAGGTAGATTTTAGTGGAGGTTGATGACTTCTGTGATTAAGATGCTTCTTCAGTATATCCAAGACCTGTCTTTAACAGAGGAGAATGTTGTACTTTGATAATTTCATTTAAGGTTTCTAATCCTTTAGCAAATATAAGATTGAGAGCTTTTGTTTTCTCAGGATCCTTTCTTAAACCCACAATTTCATATTCTAGTTTTTCGTTGTGTTTTTCTCTTTCAACAAGTTAGTATTTCAAGGTATCTATAATCATATTCTTTTATTATAAACAGATTTTGAGTTTAGATATTTCTTCATATAGGTCATCTTCATCTAAAGCATCGAAAATGTCATCATCTTCATAAGCCATCAGAAGTCTATAGTCATTATTATTTTCATCTTCATCACTGTTTGATAGACCATCGCTATATTCATGAGTATAGTAGCTCTTTTTACTTACACTTTGTTTTCTATTCCATTTGCAGATTCCTTCTCTTTATCATATTTATCTTTATGAGGACATTTGGTAGCATAATGAATGACTCTACCACATGCAAAACATTTGAAAGGTAGCTTACCTCTGAATCTTCTGGAACCCTGTTGGAGCTTCTTGACAAAGTTTACTTCCTCTTCTTCTTCTGAAATATGTCCTAATTCATTGAGTTCTTCTTTTCCTTTTGCTGAAGCTTTAAATGTGGCTTCTCTCATATTTGATGGACCTCCTTTTCTCATCTCAAAGGCAGTTAAGATTCCGTGAAGCTATATCATAGTAATAGTCTGTAGATCCTTCTTTTCTTCTATGGCAGATACTTTTGATACAAATTTAGCAGATAAGGATCTTAAAACTTTTTTAACTAAGGTAACTTCCTCTATCTCTTCACCTAGATTATTCATGCAATTAAAAACCTCATCTATACGAGAAGTAACTAGCTATACTTTCATCATTGTGCATCTTGAGAATTTCATATTGAATTATGAGAGATTGCAGTTTAGCACGTTTTACCTAAGAGTCTCCTTCGTAGCATAGAACGATTTTGTCCCATATTTCTTTGGCTGATTTGAGCTACATAACTTTGACAAGCTCTGATTGTGACAGACTTCCTAATAATGTATTAACAACCTTGGCATTGGTTTCATATTTCTTTTTACCTGCCATATCTGTAGGAATTGTTGACGGAAATGTATATCCTCCTTCCACGATTTCCCAGATGTCTGTTCCAAGAGATTGAAGATAGGTTGTGGTTCTTACTTTCCAATAAATGAAGTTTCCCCCATCAAATATTGGTGGTTTGATGGATCCCTCGCTTTCTTGATTACTCATGATGATGGATCTACCTTCAAGCGATCAAGCTTCTTCCGAAGGACCGACTTTGATACCAATTGTTGGAAATAATAACGAGAGGGGTTGTGGGGGTTGAATCAATATTATCAGATCAATAATTTAATTTACAAAACTAATTTTTATACTCTACTTCAACTCAGTGAACTAGCATGTATATGCAACTATACTTAATGAAACCAACGTATATGCAGAGATCTTTTGATTTACCCAAATTATCATGTAGTGAACTTTAATCATTATATCAGGAATTCATTAGACAATGTAGTAAAATAAGAATAAATCATCACACATAAGCAACACACATAGACACCAAGATATAAGGTGGAAGCCCAATGTGGCTGAAAACCACTTGCTCCAATTGTCTCTATCTTCTTTTAATAATAAGAAAAATATGTTTACAATTTTTGTACTGGTGCAGCCTTTTACCAGTACACAGGCTTCTACCTGCAGAAGGCTACAACCTTCTCTCATTCTCCATCTTCTATTGGAAGGGAGCTATAACCCCCTTGCTCTTGTATTAACTAATATGTTTACTAGTACGTAGGTGTCGGCCTACAGAAGGCTACAACCTTCTCCTTTCTTCCAAGGACCACGTTTCATAAATTTTCAGACTGGATCCATCAACAACATAATTCAATCATCAAATATATTTGCATCAAATAATCTCCTATTGAACCAACCACAACCAAATCAATAAATCACTTTGACAACCAATCAATCTGATCTTTCAGAATGCTGTAACTAGAATACAGTAACCAAAACCCAAGCCAGAACCCAAAACACTGCAACAAGAAACAACAATAACTAAAACATAGATTATAAGGTATAGAATAATTTCATTTGTTGAACCTGTGTGTATACGCACTTTACTCAAATCCAACCAGCATATAAATCTGCAAATATTAATTCATAATTCTGTAGTTATACCCGACTTCAGTTATACCCAGATCATATCATTTACATAATAATATATGCATTAGTATTCAAATCTAGAATATTCATCAGTAAAAAAACATAATGATAGTTCATTTTATGCCTTAATATCCCGATCCATCATTAGATATTATCCTCCATCAACCGCTAAGGTTCCTCCTTGGTTCAGATCCAACATTTCACCATAACCCAATAACTTGCATACCAGATCTCACTCTTCATCAGATATTCAATGCTTGAGTTCCTTGGCCTAATGATCTTCTCCTCCTTTTATAGTTTTAGGCCTTTCTCAATACCATGGACGAAAACCACTTAGGACCAATACCTTGGATCAAACACCTAGGGTAAATATCTTAGAATTGATACCTTAGACCAATACCATGGATCAAAATACCATGGACCAAATACTTTGGACCAAAAACTTAGTTTTCCAAGGTATACGTGCTTTTCCTTCTGTGAAATTGTGTGTGTACGTATACGCAACTTGTATATAGTGAACCCACATATATACGTGGCTTGGCCAATGGTGAACCTGTGTGTACCTCTCTTTCTTCATTCTATGAAGTCTGATCTATAACTCTGAGTTGTTAAACTGTTGTATTGTGATCTGTCATCTAAGAGAGTTTCCATCAAGGACAACACCTATGTCATAATCCCAACAACCTTCATTTTCTTTGAAAAATTTCTCAACAAATTGCCTGTTGTAGGTAACATGTGGCTTTGGTAGGTGGTACATAAGTCTTAGGTTATCTAGAGTGAAAGATCCTATAACTTCTTGGCCTCCTGTTTTGAATTCTCTGTCAGATATATCAGCATCGTCAATGATCCACTTAACCATGTCGGTATAGGGGATTATTTTTGGTCGTGTGACTATTCAGTGCAGAAATGATCACGCAAGCTCAGTTATGGAAGCATTAGAGGAATCACGCCCATCAACTATAATCATTGTCTCAATAATCCTTGGTTGTTCTTCCTCTAGTAGTTGATACATAGTCTCCCATGTAGACATCCCTACTTCCTTATTACATATAGTATCCGTGAATAGAGGAGTCATTTGTGGCTTCTCAGAGGCGACTGATTTCCCTTTCTTCACCATTGCTTTTGACGTTCTATTATGCAGCTTTTCCCTCAAATTTTCAAGAGGAAGAGTTTATCGGATAAAAATGATATTGAACGTAGAAATGAATCAATGAAGGATACCAGTAAAGGTGACAAAGGTGTTATATTTGAAATCACGTAAGAAGATATCATATCACTCTAAATGGCCTTTCACACATAAATGCAGTTACTTCTTCATAAATGCCCACTAATGATCCATTGTCCTTTAACTTGAATGTCCATCAATATTTACATCGTAAATCAGGAAACAATCTCCTATGGTGGTGAACCTTTAAACTGCGATAGTAGCGATTTTGTGATTTACAAAGCAATATCGCAAATCGCTATATCGCATAATTTGTTTTCGTTTAACTTACCATTTTTTGAGTTTGTGCAAGATGTGAGATGCGAGAAACAAATGTTATTACTTATCGGGCTTCTTTTTAACAAATAATTGACCTCTGCATGTGTTGGTGGAAAGATTAAGAGGTGGGTCTAGTTTGAGATCACATTTCGCAATATCGGCATATAATAGGCAGAGGCTTGTCTTGTATGACTGAAATGTGATGCGAGAAGGCTATTATACCATTGCAATTTCATAGATCACAATCCTTTGGGGTAGGCTCTTAAGAGAAGTCTTTGATAAACATCGAGGTTGGATTTTTTTTATTGTTTTCATCGTAGATCGTGGTGGGTTAGAAATGTATCATTTGTGATGCATTTCATGCTAAATAAGAAAAAGTACCATTTTAATGGTTTTATAGGTTTTGTTTGATATCTTGATTTATTCTAAAAATAAAAGAAATACCTACATGCTAGGATTGATTTTTTTGGGTATATTTATTTCTTGAAAGGGTCCCCATTTATTAAAGTAATATTTTACTACTAAAGTTAATAAATGGGGGGGTTGTTGATAAGTGGTATAGAAGGTAAGTAAGATCTCGAGTGTGATTTAGGGGAATAGTGCAGAACGCTGCTCCATCTGTGTCGAATCCCACAACCCATGGTTAGGGCTGCGTGAAGGCGAATCTATCAGGGCGTGAAGGCCAGGGAAGTGCACGAAGCAACCTATGTGCAAGGACTAGCAGTTGGACCAATTCAAACTCTCATAAATCTCAAGGGTGTGGAAACCTAGTTCCAACACCCCCCCATACTACTTCGGGTGAGACCTCAGTTTGCGCTTTGCGGACTATTTCCGAATGGTCCAGTAGTATAGGGATTTGTTTGGCTAATTAAATCCAAACCTGGGTCAGGCCCTAACAGGCCAACAAATGGTTCCGTTGCTGAGACCAGGATCTGCATAAAGGTGTCTAATGTCATATCACTAGAATCCAACTAAGAAAGGAATTGAAGATTAGTTGGATAGGAAGATTCATGAGTTCACGGCAGGAGAATAGGAATCCATGACTATCAAAGGAAGAGTATTTAGACTGCTACTTGTATATAGAGATCCACAAAATTGTCTTTGCATCTTTCCCTACCAAGCTATATGAGTGGATTATGAAGCTAATAGATAGCCAAGGAAGGTGAAAACACGACAGTCCTATTGTGTGGACTCCAGAATTGGTGCGCATATTGGAAGCATCGGAGGATAATATTTCATGTGCTATTGATCATTGGCTTGATCGAATTATAGGAGGATTCATCACTGGGTGTTAGAAATAATACTGAGAGGGGGGGTGAATCAGTATTATCAAACTCTTATCAATTTATACAAATATTTTCAGATTTGACAACTGAAACTTGCATATACCTTCCAAACTTATAATTTAATTTATTCTTCAGATGTTTGTCATTAATCTGTATGTGAGAACCATAGAATAATGTGCAGGAACACAAAATAGATAGTCACACCAAGGAATACAGGATGTAAGGTGGAAACCCAATGTGGGTGAAAACCACCTGCTGCAATATGTCACTATCTTCTTCCAATTAGAAACTTCTTCTTACAATCATTTAGTACTAATGCAGTCTTTTACCAATACGCAGGCTGCAACCTGCAGAGAGCTACAACCCTCTCTCGATTTCCAGCTTCTTCTGGAAGGGAGCTACAACCCCCTTAGCTCTTGTACTAGCTGAAATACTAGTACGTAGGTGCTGACCTACAGAAGGCTACAACCTTCTCTTTTCTTCCAGGGACCACGTTTCATAATTTTTCAAACAAGATCCAAAACATCAAGTACATGTGCATCACCCAATCTCCTTTAAACAAATAACCTCTTAAAATGTAATAACCAGAAAATAACACCAATAACTAGACACGAATTTAAACCTAGATCTCTGCAGAAACAGGTAAAATATAGCTAAAATATATTTCAAGAAAGGTCCGCAACTTCACTGAAGGAAACCTGCGGATATCCGCACTTCTTCCGTGATGAGTCTGCGCAACACCGCACCTGCACTGTCTACTGTTTAGCGCACTTCCGCACATGCTCCATCGATTCAAATGCGCACCTCTGCACTTGCTTCTTCTCTAGTTCTGTGCACCTTCGCACTTGATCCGTCTACTACGCTTCGTACCTCCGCACTTGCGCCTTCTGCTACGCTGCGTACCTCCACACCTGCGCTGTGGATTGCCTACGTACCTTCGTATAGAGCCAAATTATCAGTCCTCCAATGTGCCATAGACTGTCAGATCCACAGATCTGATCATGTGCCAAAGAGATCACGACCTATCAATAGATCCACCTTACAATTTACAGTTTTCACCTTGATCTTGATCTAGCTTTTCAAACGTATCACCCAAAATTACAGATCTTAAGATATTCAATTTCACAAGTGTCTATCCAAATCATCTCCTTTCCATTTTATAGGCAAGCCCTTACTCAAACCATGGATCAAAACCATAGAAAACCAATACAAGGGACCCAAAACCGGGGTTCAATATTTTAGATGCTATACCACAGACCAAAACCATAAGATCATCCATGTTGGACTAAATACCATGGATCAATCATAAAATTCCCATGTGTGCGCGCTTCTCTGCATTGAAGTGAGAGAATTTGAGGTCCGCACCTTTTGATCGGAGAACCTGCGGGTATGTCCGCACTTCTTGTTCGCGGCACTTGCGGGTCCACAGCTTTTATTAAGCGCACCTGCGGGCTATCATTTTTAGAGCTTGAACATTGATTTTCCATTTGAGTGAGTTGCCATCAAGTACAACACCTGTTCCATAGCACCAAACCTGAATCATAATGCTAACAATCTCCCCCTTTGGACTTGATGGCAACCCCAAGATCCTCAAAGTCATTCTCCCCCTTTGTCGTCAAGGGAAAAGGGTTATGCTCCCCCTGAGAACATGCTGAAGTCTCTGCTCTGCTGTGCTGATCATGCTCCCCCTGACTGTAGGCTAGATCTACAAAAGAAATTTTCTTCAAGAAGAACCATAATCCACCATACACCATAAATGACCTTCCTATCACCAAAATACTCTATACATACATTCAACACCCAACCAAGTGGGGATCATCCTCCTAACCAAGTGGGGTTACATCAGAAATATACATATGACAACCAAGAGCATTACATCATTCATCCCAAACATAGGCCGTTACATGACCTTGATAAAAAGAAATATAAGACATAGAGACAAAGTATTAGCAGCAACATTCAGATCAACATCCATGTTCTTCTTTTGTACTTTCTCCTCCAAGATCTTCTACAATAATGCCAACAATGCATTATTAGAAGAATATATGCTCCCCCTAAACCTGTGCTAGCTGGTAATTGACCAAACCATAAACCAGCGATAGTACGCATATACCCCATATGAAACTCGGGTACAACCAACAATCTCTGAAATAGATGAGATTCAACAACAAGATGATGCATCAACTACCCCCAGCTTTTGCTTGAGGTATTCAAAGGTTTCCCTGGGAAGAGGTTTGGTGAGTATATCAGCAACTTGTTCCTTAGACGAAACATACTCCAACTTGACCTTTTGTTCAAGCACTTGTTCCCGAAGAAAATGATATTTGATAGGTATATGCTTGGTCTTTGAATGCATGAATGGGTTCTTTGAAATGCTGATAGCAATTGTATTATCACATAGGATGGAGATAGGTGAAGTACAAGTGATTTGAAAGTCCTGCAAAGTTTGCATCATCCAAAGAAGTTGTGTGCAATAAGATGCAGCAGCCACATATTCTGCTTCGGCTGTAGATAAAGCAATTGAACTCTGTTTCTTGCTGAACCAAGATACTGATTTGGAACCCATGAAGAATGCACCTCCACTAGTGCTTTTTCCGTCATCCATGCTTCCAGCCCAATCTACATAAGTATAAGCATGAAGTGTGAGATCTGTATTTCTAGGATACCATAAACCATAGTTTTGAGTTCCTTGAAGGTACTTGAAGATTCTCTTAACTGCCTGAAGATGAGTTTCCTTTGGATTTGCATGAAATCTTCCAACTATTCCCACTGCATGCATGATGTCTGGTCAGGTACCTATCAAATAAAGCAGACTTCCAAGTTGGGATTTCACCCATTATGCTCCATTGATGTGGCCATACCATTTGCAGCAACTTAGGTAGATTCAACTCATGTTCAGTTTGAAGCTAAAAGGGATAAAAACTTCATTGAATGCATTCAACACATATGCCAATATGATATATTGGATATAAACAATGCTAAGTACAAGAAGAACCATGATCAATATCGAGTTCTGCACAAGTTCCATGTGGGCAACAAATTTTGGCCACATTTGCAGAACGAGTGCCTTGCTGGAACCCACCGCAAGATTTTCCCACTCCGATATGGGCCATACACCATCACTAATGCTATTGGTGAAATTTTTTTCGAGCGCAGCATCCAACCATTCCTTTGTCTACACCCAGTGTTCAATGTAGATCACCTTTGGCCATACTTTCCACCATTGTTGGGCACATCTGACATTGTAGAACAACTCACACCAAAAAAGATCAACCCACATGGAACAAGACATAATTGATTAGATCATGGACACAAAGATCAAAAACATTCAGAAATAGAGGATATAGTTATATCAAGTTGTCAAAGCAAGCCTACTCCTTCATTAGGGCAAGTGGTTCACAAGGGACCAAGTTCAACACAAACTTCCTCACCTCGTGGAGGCTTTGCATGCAATGGGGACCATTGCTTCCTATGGGGGGAGGAATGATCCAGGTGGATATTGGTGGCCACCCACCTATTCCACCTAGACCCCCCAATCAGTTCCATATGTTTCCTTGTTCATTTCAGCATTTACTATTTTTACCAGTTTTTTAGGTCCTGAACATCCAGAGCTGTTTTGACCCCCTAAATGGCATCTTTTGGGATTCATGATAGACGAAAAAGCATAGGTAGAGGCCTGCAACAAAACCTGTAGTACTCAGAGAGGTATTTCCAAAATGGTATCGTACATGTCAAATGGAGATAATATGACCTTGGGAGGTTGGTTGCCCAACTAACCCCAACGGGGCCCACAAACTCTTGGTGTTACATCTCTTGGGTTAGGATTTTGGTTGTTTAGGGTTTTATCATGTTTTCCAATAATACATAGGTACTTGAGCCTCATTGCAAAATAATTCAAAGGCATGTAGCCGCCACATCTCTTCTCAGAGATAACCTATCATCGCCCAAGCTATCTTGTTTCGATTATTTTTGTAAGCATAGTTCAATACTTTTCTATTAATGAAATGAAGTGTTTTTGTACTACATCTCTATGTTTATGATTATATATGTAAGTTTTTGTGTTCTTGTTTAAGTTTGGATCCATGGTATCAAAGCAGTCTGTACTTTCTCTATTTTTCTTTGCATGTACCCAACGTGGTTAGGGTATAAGGAGTTAAGGCTTGATCTGGTTGAGGCATTGCAAGATAAACCTCACAAAACCCGATGACCTCCCATGGCAGAAGAAAAGAAAGACGAGGGGGTAGGAGATGCTTTCAAAATCTTGCTCGAGGAAGCTCTCGAGCAAAAGAGGGATCTGATGATGGATAAATTTGCCCAGATCCTTCAACATTTACCCACATGTGATGCATCTTCATCCAACAGCCACTTTGGAAGCACCACTCCTTTTAAGGTACAAGTTAACTTCAATATTCATAAATTCAAGGGCCTGATAGATGCAGAGGCCATATATAAATGACTAAATCTATTGCAAGGATATTTTAAGTTCATGACTTTTCCAATCGGGAAAATATTAGTTTTGCACTTCTCAAATCCGCACCACATGTTAAGGACTAGTGGGAACCTATTGTGAACAAAAGGACGAGAGTGAACCCTTGATGTTTTCAGCCGCACCCACTTGAAATTCTTTCCGAGACACCATGAAGGAATAATATTACCCTATCGGGAGCTATGAATACAAATACATAAAGTGGACCATGCTACGACAGGGAAGGGACCAAGATGTGATAGAGGTCACAAATATTTTTCATACCCTTCACATGGAGCTAGGTATCAAAGATAGTAAGAAAAATTTGGTGCTCAAGTACCGTGACTACTTATACAAGTACATCTAGGACGAGATGGAGTTCCTTGAAATTTCCTCGCTCGGCACAACGTATTGGTACACTGTCAAGATTGAGCATAAGTTTAAATAGAGGAAGCGAGACTTTGGATGTGCAAATCAAAAGCAAGGAAAAGGCACCCCCAAATAATAGAACAAAGGACCAAGCCAAGGCAGGGCTACCCAAGATAGCCTTCCAAACCCGCAAGAAAAGAACAACACAACGAAGACAAAGAACGATGCGGGAAAATGGTGTGAGTTCCATAAGATATCCAATCATAATACAAGTGAGTGTCAGGCCAAGTAGTCACTGGTGGACGAGCTGAAGGCTTTCGAATTAGATGTAGGTTCCAACTCTGAATCAGAACCTATTAAGGGAACTAATAAAGGGAAGAAGATCATTGATGTGGAGCTAAGTGCCACCATGGACACCACCAAGATCTAGACGATTGAACCAGAAGATACAGAGGAGGGGGAGCGCCTCTTCCACTCATAAATGTGGGTGAAAGGTTCTCCCTTGTAATTAATTCTCGATAGCATAAGCCAAAATAACATCATTTCAAAGGAGACAATGAAGCGTTTGGGCCTAAATACTACAACACATCCATAGCCATACACCATCGTGTCGCTTCACAAATGATAAGATCTTCACGTCAGCCAATAGTGTTGCCTTCCCTACAGCATCGAGCCCTTCATGTGTGAGCTACTGTGTCATGCTACTACTCTTGAAGTTTGTGATGTATTGCTAGGAAAGCCATACTTGTGGAAGCGACATCCTGTATATGAGGCTAAACCTTTCTCTATGATTATTAGTTTGGTTAATAAGTTGTACATGAGACTGAAGGTAGCCTCGCCTACTGCTATTTATTTGATCATTGTAAAGTAATGCAGTAAGATCATTTCCTAGACCAGGAAATTTATTTTCCTTATGATTTTCCCCCATGGAAAGGATAAGGTTATGGTCGTAGCTTCTAGGCATGGCTCCTTTACACAACAACAACAAATGGACAAGGTCATGGATGAGTACAAGTATATTTTTGCCTCACCCATAGGGGTACCTCTACACTGTTAGGTCAAGCAATCCATCGATATGAACCCAGGTGCACCGCTACCCAATGGATCGATCTATCAATGCTCTATTATGGAGAATGATGAGATCAAGAAGTAGATTTAGGAACTATTGTAGAAAGGACACATTAGTCCATGATCATCACCTTGTGGAACCCCATTGTATTTGTATAGAAGAATGATGGGACCTGGAGTTTCTATATTGGCTATCAAGCACTGAACAAGATCACTGTCTGGAATATGTGCCCAATCCTGTGGATTGATGACCTTCCAATCCAGTGGCCAAATATTTTAGCAATATTGACTTGAAGTTAGGTTATCATGAGGCACCTATCTAACCCTCTAATGTGTTGAAGAGTGCTTTAAAATCCAAGGAGGTCCTTTTTGAATGGTTGGTCATACCGGTCAGATTGACGAATGCCCCTACATCCTTCATGAGACTGATGGAAGACATCTTGGGACCCTTCACCAATTCATTCATGGTGGTGTATTTAGATTACATCTTTATCTTCATCCAGAGTTGGGAAGAGCACCTCCACCATATTCAACATGTCCTTCAAACCCTGCAACAACACAACCTGTGTGCTAACTTGGAGAAATGCAAGTAGGGTATACATGTGGACCCATCCAAGTTACAAGACATTCATGATTTCCCAGCCCAAAGCACTCTAACAAATCTCTGCAGCTTTTTGGGTTTTGCCAATTTCTATCATAGGTTCATGTTGGGGTTCTCTCATGTCACTTGGCCTTTAAGTCAAGTCATCAAGGGCGAAGCGAAAGAAAAGGCTTTTTTTGTTGGAAACCCAACAAAAATAATTCTTCGAGTTAAATAATCACCTTTGTTCTGCACCAATGCTCACATTACCAGACTTGTAACAACCATTTGAGATTGACATAGATGCCTCCAACTATGCTATTGGTGTGGTTCTTACTCGACATGGGCATACAGTGGCCTACTAGAGTGAAAAACTTTTAGACATAGTTTGAAAGTACCCCACTTATGATAAAGAAATGCATTCCATTGTGCAAACCTACCATCAATTGAAGCGTTACATTTTGTGGAAGGAAACTGTCATCCACATAGACCACCAACCTCTACAATTCATATAGACACAAGGGAAGCTTCAAAACAATTGCCATCATAAATGGTCCACCTATCTACAATAATTCTACTTGAAAATTAAGATAAGAATGGAAGCACAATAACATCATTGATTGCCTCAGCTGACCACCGGTCATGGTGCTGATCACTCTGTTGAACTCCTATGGGCATGAGACATCAGGGTGGTCACATCTTTACAAGAGTGATCTAGAATTTGGCAGCATATACAAGACACTCCTGGAAGGGAAGAAAGTTCCAAATTTTCACCTTTAGGATGCACTATTATGCCACTTGGGACACATCTATGTTCCTTCAAGTGAGCATGCCAAGATGATTTGGGAGGTGCAATACAGTCAGGTCGCTAGACATTTCGGAGTAGAGAAAATAGTGGCGGTATTGGAGAATTATATTTATTGGTCGAAACTTCGTCAAGATGTTGGGAAGTACATTATATCCTACACTGCATGTGCCTTTCCTAAACCAACCATCAAGAAGCAAGGGATGTATATGCCTCTACCTACTCCTAGTTGGCCTTGGGAATATGTCTCAATGGATTACATGTTGGGCCTTCCTTCTACTAAGCATGGCAATGATTGCATTTTGGTGGTCATTGACATATTCTCTAAGATGGCCATCATGGCAGCCTGCAAGAAGAATATCACATCAAATTCCTAAGTGCATTTTGGTCAAGTCTCTGGTCGATGCTGGATGCAAAACTTACTAATTCCATGGCTTTCCATCCGCAAATTGATGGCCAAATAGAGGTTGTCAACAAGATGATCATACAAATTTTGTGCATGTACAACTCGAAGCATCCATGCATGTGGGATGAAAGCCTCCCCTGTGTCCAAAACAGGTACAATAGAGCTCTCCACAGCTCAACAGGCCACAATCCCTTTCAATTAGGGCTGGAATTTTAGCCATTATTCTCCATTTATGTGGCCATACCATTTGCATCCACTCAGGTAGATTCAACTCACATTTAGTTTGAAGTTGAAAGGGCTAACAACTTCATTGAGTGCATTCAACACATCTTCCAATATGTCCATGATATATTGAATAGAACCAATGCTAAGTACAAGCAACACCATGATCAACATCGAGTGTCGCACAAGTCCTAGGTGGGTGACAAAGTTTGGCTATATTTACAAAAGGAGCACCTTGTTGGACCCCACCGTAAGCTTTGTCCACTCCAGTGACAATTCCTTCGAGCTTAGCATCCTTTCCACCATTGTTGGACACATGTGACATTGCAGAACATCTCACCCTAATAGGGCCCAACCCAGACTACATGGAACATGCCACAACTAATTAGATCATGGACACATAGATCAAGAAGACTCGCCAACATAGATACAATTATATCGAGTTGTAAAAGCAAGCCAACTCCTTCAACAGGGCAAGTGGTTCACCAAGGACCAAGTTCAATAGAAATTTCTTCACCTCATCGAGGCTTTGTACACAATGGGGACCATTTCTCCTAGGGGGGGAGGAATGATCTAGGTGGGGATATTGGTGGCCACTAGCCTATTCCACCTAGACCCCAAAGTTAGTTTCATCTGTTTCCTTGTCCATTTCAGCATATACTATTTTTAGCATTTTCTCAGGTCTTGAACTTTTGGAGCCGTTATGACCCCCTAAACGATGTTTTTTTGGGGCTTGCGGTAGGCCCATAGCCATAGGCAAGGGCCTATAGCGAAACTTGTAGTACTCAGTGAGACATTTCCAACAAGGTATCGTACGCACCAAACAAAGGTAATATGGCTAAGTTACAACCTTGCGAAGTTGGTTGCCCAACTAACCCTAACGGGTCCACAAAATCTTGGTGTTAGATCTCGCAGGGTTAGGTTTTTGGTCGTTTAGGTTTTTCTCATGTTTTCCAATAATAAATAGGCCTTTGAGCCTCATTGTAACACAATTCATAGGCATGTAGCTGCCACATCTCTTCTTATATAAAAGATACCATCGCCCAAGCTAACTTATTTCCATTATGTTTGTAAGCATAGTTTAGTATTTTTCTATTATTGAAATGAAATGTTTTTTGTTGCATATCTCTATATATAATTATATTTGTAGTTTTTTGCATTCCTATTTAAGTTCAGATTAGATATGCAGTGTTGTGTACATATTTTACTATGCACATGATGGATATGTGGTGTTGTGTACATATGGTGTTGCATGCATGTTGGATATGAGGTGTTGTGATTATATGGTGCTATGTACATGTTGTGTATGTAGTGTTATCTACATATGGTGTTGTGTGCATGTTTTTCATGTGATGCTATGTATATATGGTGTTGTGTGCGTGATTGTACATGTGTTTTTATGTGCATGTGGTGTTGTGTACATGTTGTACATGTGGTGTTGTGTGCAGGTGGTGTTGTGTACATGTGGCATCATGTACATGTGGTGTTGTGTACATGTTGTACATGTGATTTTGTGTGCAAGTGGTGTTGTGTACATGTGGCATATTGTACATGTGGTTTTGTGTACATGTCATGCATGTGGTGATGTGTACACGTTACACAGGTGGTGCAACATACATATGGTATTGTGTACACGTTCTGCAGGTGGTGTCGTGTACATGTGATGGTGTGCACACTTTGTGTAGGTGGTGTTGTGTACAAGTGGTATTGTGTACATGTTTAACATATGGTACTAATGTATGTTTGGTATTATGTGCATGTCATACATGTTATGTTGCAGGCCTATGGTACTAGGTATGTGCATTGTGTAGTTGTGGTATCGTGACATGTGTATTCATTTTTTTGTACTCTGTGTATGTATATGTGTTGTGTTGTACACCAGGTGTAGGTGTACATATTTTATGGTGGTGTACACCGAATTTAGGCATATGTGATGTGTTGTGTTATACACGGGGTGTAGGTATATGTGTTGTATGTCAAGTGTAGGTGCATTTATTGCATGGTGTTTTATGTCGTGTGTGGTTTTATGTGTGTGATGCACACTACGTGTATGAGCACATGGTTGAGGAGAAGGCACTAGTTGTCTGTCAAGCATGGCAATCAATCTGGAGTGCATATGGAAAAAGTACAAAGGTAGAAGTAAAGGACTGATTGAAGGATAAGTATCCAGTATGTCATTCAATTTTTATTATGTATGTGATTTATGATTCTAGTATATGATGATTACATGTGAATTATGATTCTGGTTTATGATGGTTACATGTGATTCATGATTTTGATTTATGATGGTTTTGTTTTGAGCTAGCCTAATGTGATATGTTTATACATAATGATTTGATAAAAGATGCTAATTTGACTTGTTGTGACATGAAGTAAACAAGATTGCAAGTGTAACTTATTGACGAACTACAAATGAAGTATGATTTGAATTTATTTCAATTTATTTTGAATCTAATGGAAATTATGTGATTGGTACAAGAAAGCATGAAATTCCTGGTTGGATGTTTGAAACTGATGACAAGAATTATAAACAACATCAAAAGGAATTGGAGCAGGAAATTGTTTGTTGGTAAAATAGGGGATGCCTGTGGAACATGAAAGGTGTGTGACTGCACGAAAGGGAGTGACTGGATTGCCTGAGGGACTGTGTAGCAGAAAAGGGAAGGCTAGGGATATCTTTTATCTTTTCATTAGCATTTCCAAATGGAATCAAATGCAAATTAGGAGTCTGCCCTGGAACAATGAGTCAGTAACTATTCACTGAGAGAACAAGTGGCATAGGATTATGGCACTAGACACTGGATGGGGATTTGACCTTTCAGTGGATTCTGGACTTCCTGGGAAGGAGGTGAATCCGAGTATTACTTTGAGGGTAGGGGTGTGAGCCTACAGATTCCCTTGTTGCGGATGTAGGAATCGTATCCTTTTATTTGTTGATTGAGAAAATATGCATATGCATATATGTGTCTATTATTGTAAATATTGTATTGAGCTAGTTTATAAAGCTGCATAGAGAGTATGGTTAGTTTCTAGTTGAAGCAAATGTGTATAATTATATGTGGTTATTGTAAATATCATAATGAGCTATGTTATAAAGCTCCAGTAAATGGTATTTTTTTCATGTTTCAACAATGGTCATTGTAAATAATGCAACGAGCTGTGCTATAAATCTCTAAGGGCAATATGTTTTTCTTTCAACGGTCTTGTTGGTTGTAGGTTTCATTGAACACTGAGGACATGTTCCCCAAAGGGGGAGGGTTCTATAACATCCATGGTCAAACTTCCATGTAAAAGTTAATAAATGAACAAATAAGACCAAGGTCATGGGACACATATTCCAAGCTGAATGGTGGGAAAAAAACATCCTAGTGGGTGTTCATTTTGGTTTATTATGGCTAAGGAAATTGGAAAAGGCAATGGAAAAGGCTTTGGAAAGTCAAGAGGCATTAATTGGCATTTTATTTATGAAAATAATGGAAATTTGGAGAAAATGAAGGTGAAAGGTCACAGGTTGCATGTAAGGAGGAAAATGAAGGAAAATTAATGGAAAATGAAGAAAATAGGGACCTCATTGATAAAAAGGATTTTGAGGATCAATTGGAAAGCTTTTTTCCTCAAGATTCATCGATGTTACCTTTTTTCAGTTCAATTTTGGAGCTCTCATTCTATTCTCTCTCTCTCTCTCTCACTCCTGGACACTTAGAGTTTCTTGGAGAACTTTCGCATTGGATTAAGAAAGGAAAAGGAGGCAAAGAGGAAGAAAAGATCAAGCAAGGAAGAGAAAAATCAAGCAGCTACATCAGGATAATTTGTAAGTACTTATTTGCATGTGTGGTTTCCTTGCTATATTTGGCATGCATGGTGTTTCATGTGTGTTATTGGTTCTGTTTCTATCATTAGCATGGGTTTTTGTAAGTGTGACAGTGTTTTCATCCTAGCCTTGCTATTTCTGGATAACCATGGTGTGATGGGGTTCTCCTATTTTGGTTGAGTTGGATTGTCAAATGGATTCAAAGTTGAGCGAGGTGGATCTCTAAATAAAAGAACGCATGGCCTAGTAACTCCTGAACCAGAATGTGGGTTGCAATAAAGCCAATGTTTTATTTTGCCTTGGTGGGCCTAGGAATCCTCGATCGGCGAATGGTAGGATATACAGTAAATCCTAGAGGTAGTTGCTCTCCATCAGGCCTAGTAATCCCTGAATGGTATATACGGTAAAGCTTGTAGAGTGGAGTCTTGGTTAGGGCTTAGTTATATGGTGTGTATTACGGTAAAGCCTACAGACTAGGAGACAAGAAAAATCCTCATGGTGTAGGTGGAGAAATCTAGTGGCATCCATGCTTCTTTGGCCTAGTGACTCTAGTGGAGATCATGGTAAAGCCTATTATTACATGTTTATTATTTTGGCCTAGTGATCTAATGTGGATTGTGGCAAAGCCTAGTCTCTATTGCTGAGGGTGAGGTGGTTTAGCCTCAGGATGCCCTGGTTGGTTCTTTTGGTTTGAGTCCCATATTCATGCTTGGAATATGGCGCGGTGGTGATTAGCTGAAGAGATATTTGGCTCGTCCAATCTATGGTCGGGTGGAACATGGTAGTGCCATACTAGGTTTGCTTTTGCATTCATTAATAAGAATTTCTTTCCTTGGTATCTTATGTGTAAATGTACTAGTTTATATGTGGATTCTATGGTTGATGTATCCTTGATATTACTGTTTTTATTATGTTGGTTATAAGCATTTATTATGATAGTGATGATGTATGTCTCTCCTAATGTTTTGATTTGTAAATTAATGAACAATGTATCTATGACCTAATAGATGAAATTGGAGCTAATGTGTTGAGGCATCAATTGTTTCTTAGCGATTCTCAAATAAGTATGAGACCTCTATGCTCAGATCTTGTTTTTAAACATGTATATTACATGTTTGTGACATGTTTGAAAAATTCCTTTCATGGCTAGTAGGGGTCTAGTCAAGTCCTTGTGTAAATAATTGCAGTTGTATCATTATTTTGTTGTTATATTTGAGTTCTGAAAATTTCCTGGAGTTCTAGACAATGACCTAGAATTGCCCCCCTAAAAGTGGCACAAATCTTGGAGTCACAAGCACATGACTAAGAAAAAAAAGTCCCAAGATGCACCCATGCCTTGTCATTAGGGAATTTGAGGTCTAAAATGGTCCTCCTAAGGAAATTCTACAATATTAGTAGAAATAATAAAATAAGATTAGATTACATCACCAAATTTTAGAGGGAAAAAAGAAAAAAGGGTTTTTTGCAACTCATTTTTTCAACTTCTCTCCCTATGGGTTCACTCAAATTTCGAGTGGCGGCACTCATTGTATGAAAAATTTTATTCCTTACCCAAGGAGTACCCATGTTGCATACTTTCGATGGACCCTGCTACATGAAAAATGAGAAATACATGAAAAAGATTTATTACAATCATGCTTTTTCATGTGTTTCTCATTTTTCATGTAGTAGGGTCCATTGAAAGTATGCAACATGGGTACTCCTTGGATGAGGAATTAAATTTTTCATCCAATGAGTATTTCAGCTCGAAATATGAGCAAAAACTTAGGGAGATAGGTTGAAAATACGAGTTGAAAAACTAGTTTAATTATTTTATTATTTTTTAATCTTTTTACCTTTTTACTCCAAAAATGGTGAATCATCCACCATGGTTGAAATCACTATCTTGAATCTTATTGGTTATAAAGTTTATTTTTTTGTACATTTTTCTTAGGAGGCCCATTTAGACCTCAAAATTCCCCTAATGTGTGGAAGCGATTGGAGCCTCCCAGACGCACCCTTGTCCATATTAAGGGAGTGTATAGGGGTTTACTGGTCTAAAATATCAATGGGACTCAGGGAATGTTCATGGGGATTACTAGGAATCCTATAGCATGTATAGAAGGTCTTTATTGTGGGTTTATGTCGATTCCACTTCCTTAAGGTCACCTAGGAAGTTGAATCCCATTATAGTGGCCTCTCGTCGCATATTTACCTAGTTGGCCAGTTACTTGCGTAGATGTGGGATGAGAGTGTTACATGGAGGGTTGTATTAAACTAGCTAAAATACCTAACTTAAGTAAATTTATTCATGATTGACATAATTTATGGAACTGACATGACTGGCTCAATTGAAATAACAGGCGCAACTGAAGTAACTGGCGCAACTACTGTAACTGACATAACTGAAGTAACTAGTGCAACTAATGTAACTGGTGCGACCACAAAATTAACTCACTAAATCTACCTAAACCTAACTATGATCCCATTTTAGATATTATATCAATTTGTTCATTGGGAAATGGAATGGTGTTAGGCATGATTTTTTTACCCAACCAGGCAACAGGACTCCGTCCAGTTGCATGAGTTTGACAACTCTAGGCTCTCTCAATTCTTCAATAATGAATGGTCCTAACCAATGCATTCGTAGCTTTCTAGGATGTTTTATAAACTTGTTGTCATATAAAAGAATCTTGTCCCCGACTACAGAATAATTATTTTTTATGTGTTGGTCATGCCATGATTTTTGCCTCTCCTTCTAGACAGTCTGGCAAAAATCCTCCAGGAATTTTATTTCAACCAACTCCCATAGCTCGTCCAAACATTTTGCAATTGATTCATCTTCTAACATGTGAGTGGACCAATCAATAAAAATATTGGGAATGATGAACTCGACAGATACTACGACTTCTTAGCCGTCAACAATCTAGAATGACGTATATTTGTGCAGGAAATTTATGATGGTATGCAGGCCCATAAAGTACCCGCTACCAACTTGTACAAGTTGTCAAGATTGGCAGAACATATACCTTGGTGAATATTTTCTCTAGGATTTTGTTAAAATCTTCCACAACTTTGTTTTCTTATGTGTGTTATGGGATGCTCCTATGATGTTGGATCATGAAGTTCCACAATAGGGTGGTGACTATCTCATTAATGAAGTGGGACCCTTGGTCACTTGTGAGGCTCTGGGGGCACCCAAATTGAGTGATAGTATTTTTTAAGATGAACCAAGTGGTGGTGTCTACATTGTAATATTTAACTGGTGCATCTTTGACCCAAATGGTAAGTTAATTTGTGGCAGTGATTAATGGGCCCCACAAAGTCTACCACTCTTACACCAAAAAAATCGCTCTTGCAGACAAGACCTATCTCCCTAGATCCTTGATGGAAACTAGAAAAAAGTAAGACAATTGAACTAAATCTTTCCCTAAGTTGGACTTGTTTGAATTATAATAATTAAGGCTAAAAGATGAGCCTCTTACCTGTTTCACGAAATGCTCGATGAAGATCCCTTATTGTGCTTTGATGCAGCTCCTCAATGCTTAATAAGACATGCAATATAATAATCTAAACAAAACTTAACCTAATGATCAAGGAAATTAGGAATTTAATTTTCCTTAATAAACATTATAAACAATTATAAACCATTCATCATTCCAATAAGACAAATCAATGGGAGAAATTATTCATTTGTATTGATAAAAGATTAAGAGTAGACTTACAACCTTTGCTTTGATGCCGTGAAGTCCCTCTCAAATGCCTTCAATATCCTCCTTAGATGACAATCTTTCCAATCTCAAACTAACAACATAGGTTTTCCTTCTCTCAGTTCTATCATTTTCAATCCCTCTACCCTCTAGTCATTTCATAGGCCAAGAGGAAGAAGCTTTCGATCCAAAAGGGGAGGATGGGACTCCTTAATTGAGGGACTATGTTTCCATGAGAAAAGGGATTAAGATGCATCATATGAGGGTTATAGATTGAATATTCATCACTTGGAAGCTTTTAGTTGGAAATTATTCGACCAAATATATTTCTAGAATGTACTTTTTTATTTTTACTTTCTTGAATTCACCTGCACGGGTTTATAGTGGAAGACAGAGCACAATGTTGCACAATTATTAGAGTTAATTCTAGCGAATGCGCAGGAAAATCTAGTGAAATTAGCGTAGGTGATACGTAACAAGGTGTGACAACAATTTTCCCCAAATTTCTCATCTACTTCAAGATATTTTTGGTTGTTTGACTTCCAAGGGAGTTCATTAAAATATGTTCTTAGATGGTAAAAAGACCCATAAACTGATCAAGTGTCATGGCAGAAAATTGACATGTAATAGATTGCCCCCTAAAGTGTGAAGTTTGTAAATAAGTTTAAATATTGAAGCACTTTATCATTCTAAGGATTGGATCAGAGACAATAGTCGAAAACCTACCAAGAATATTCAAGGATTACAATGCAAATGTATATTGATAATCATCATTGAGGTAGGCATTCCCATACTCAGAGTAATGTGAACTCAATGAAAAAGTATGAGAAAACAAAAATCATATAGATAGTAGACATAGCATGGATGCAACCATTTGTCATAAATGGGTCTACATAATCATGAATATAAAATCACCTCTCAACTTGGATTGATGAAACTAGATCCAGGGTCTTGATCTCCATCTCTTGATCCACAGTACAAATCTAACCACATGAGTGAATGTTTTGAAGTCGAACATGGTAGAAACCACTTGATTACTGGTTAATAATATGAACCGTTAAAAAGTGCGAGAGAAACCACCAATAATGAAAATGGTTCTCAAGGTACTTTCAGTACAATCTATGAAGTGTGAATAAGTGATCTAAAGTTGAACATTCATAGAATCATTTGACTGAAGGCCAACGATGAGAACCTACTATCGAAGCCAAGAAATCTACCATTAAGGCATGCAAGTCTCAAGGTACTCAAGGTTTCTAGATCAACTTCCTAGATAATGGGCTGAAGTTGATAGGTAGCGGCTCATCGTAGGAAATCCTACGACACATAACACAATGTCAAGTTTTGAAAATAGTTTGCAAGGACTAACTCAAGGATGGCCGATGCAATCGAAGGCTAGAATTTGCAAAGGAACTTGAAATGAGGTTGAACTTCCCTTGACCACATAACGACACGACAATTGACTTGGCATCATTTGACTTACCAATAATACCAAAAACCATGAATAATTTGAATGAAGTTTGACTAATTGTAAGACAAATGGATTTCCCAACCCTAACATGAATGTGACCGAGTGTCATGTTCAAGATCGACATGCTACTTTTAGAAATGAAAAAGTAAAATGGCACATTTTCCCAATTTTCCCCCACCATACTAGCAAGTAGCTCTCATTTTTTACAAGCTTGAGGAGGATAACATATGCTTGGAATATAAGCACTTCCTTCGGATGAGTCCATTGAAGTATTTTTAATGAACCCTAAGAAGGAATGGTTCGATCCCATTATGCTTAATGGGTCCTATACTATGTAGTTTTTACGATTTCAGTAACAGAGTAACTCGATGTCATTTTATTTTAAAGAGTTTTAAAAAGACATAAAATGGAAAATCATTCAGTTCTTTTACCATAAAATTTTAACGAGGCTGGAGAAAGTAAAGCTCGGCATTTTTCAGTTTTAGAGTGTTGGAAGAAAAACATAAATAGACTCCATCAGGCTTTTTTTGTAATTTTTAGTCCCTCGGGTCCGAAAAAGGATACAATAATACAAGAGAGAACTCTATTGACCATGTTAGGTCAATGAATACCTTTTTCGTAAATACTCCTAACTCAATCCATAAAAGGGGTAAACTTATACTGAGTGGATAGTTGTTCATTTACTTTTATGAGTTCAAACAAGCAAGTACTTAGCAATCTTTTCATTTTTAAAAAAGTCTGAAAAGAGCTTAAAATAGGACTCTATGATTTTTGTTTTTAGTAATTTTTTAAGAGCATGAAAAGTGATAAAAGTTTACTAAATAGTCAAAATGATTTATCCTTGCTTTGTAACCTATCTTACATATTTAAATTCAATAAATCATTATAACTACTTAAAAATATCAGAATTTCCCTCCTAAAAGGTTTTAAATATAAAATAATATTTTTTTAGATTAAAAACCCTGTAAAAGTGGGAAATGTAAATTATTTTTCACCATTTACATTTTTACCATTTGAGAGTAGAGAGAGGAGTTTTTACCACCAGACTTCCAAGACTGATTCTGAGCTAACCGGTGGACTAAATTGCAAACTGCTTCCTCCAAGTAGAAGATTTCTCCTTAACTTAGCTTTTCATCTATTTGAATTTCCATTTTGAGCTTTCAATTAATATTTTGGGGCAAGGTAATTATGTCAAAAAATGTGCCCTCAACCCTGCACTGATTTCCTTCAGTCAGGCTAGCACAGGAGGGTAAAATTTTCCATATGGAAAATCACGGCTTGCACAGATGTTTTTTGGAAAAATATGTGAAGATGCACCGTGTCTGCAAAACAGTGGTAACACAAGCAATGAGGGTTTATTTTTTTGAAAGATTCAGGACTTAAAAAACATGAGATTGTTTAAAAAAAATATTCTAACCTTTTTAAAATGGTCATTTCAGGCTAATTGATTGTTCAAAATGGAGTGGAGATAAAGAGAGCATGAAGCTAATGATTTGGCAGCTTTGGCAGATCTAGATACCATGCAAGCTCTAAGAAATTGTGGCCTCCTAAAATATTGGCTCATTCCTGGGATGAAAGCTCAGGTATATCTAATGACATGGCTGGTAAGAACCTTGAATGTCCAAGAATAATGTTTTGTGATCGGAGATCATCGCATTACCATAGAAACTGTTGAGATCTATTTCTTGTCTGGGTTGTCTCGTCGTGGATAGTGATACTACTAATGGATATCTACAACACTTTTGCAGGGGTGCACCACCAAAGGATGATAGAATTGATATTCATACCATCGAGATCTTTCCCTTGAGGACCATTACTTTCACTATTAGCAAGTTGTGTGGCAACACTTCCCTTCATTTAGCCATGCAGGCACATATGTAGATTGTCATGGAATGCTGGGAATCCATGATGTTCAACTAGTGTGATGCAGTGGTGGTAAACATGAAGGGGCAGATCACTAGATGCAATAATCGTAAATTGGAAAAATTTGGTTATGGCACCATTATGATTGCTTTCACCCTAGAGATGATTCCTCTTCTTCAGCCACAGAAGATTCTAGCAGATGAGGGGGAGCCTAGGTATCTACACGTGATGAGGTGGGTTGCATTGATTGCATGTCATGGAGGTGATGGACAAGTAGTGAGGTATAATCCTAATTTTTTTGACTGTTACGCTACCAGATCACTTCAGTTAAGGACTTCCCATATGCTAGGATGAATTACAGAGGTGATCCTGATATCCCACTTCCAGCGAAAACTCAGTGGGGTGATCTAGGTGAGAGTTTTTCATTTTGAAATGTTTTCGACTTTTAAATCTTTTATGTGTTTTTTTCTTCAAAGGTTAATTATCTTAAATGTATGTGCAAATGTGGGCCCAAACCGAACAACAAGGCTGAGACAATTTGACAGATGAGGCAAGCACAATATAGTAGTTGCAACAGCTAACTCAGAGGCAGTAGAGATTCTAACAGAGTTGGAATATAACCTACAGAGGTTGACTTTGGATATCCTAGAGACTGGAACATGTGACATTCCTCTTCAATATCAGAGACATGGAGTTCCAGGTCCATTTAGACGATTACTGCATCAAATTTCTCGTGCTGTCATTATCTATCATGAGCATCATCATGCTTAGTTGTTCTAGTTTTTATTTTTGGTTCATCATATTCAGAAAATAAAAGGCCATGAGGCCCTATGTCCTCGGATGACATATTATGTAGACACACTTTTATAAAAACTCTATTTTAATGAAAAATATTACTTTTGCCTACAGTTCATCTTGATCAATGTATGAACGAATATTGTTTTTAATTTACAAATGTCACAAATATCTATTTAACACTTGATTAGCCAATGCATCTGTCAGTGTGTTTAAATATTTTGGAATTTGTTGATATTCGATATAATCAAATTGCCTTTTCCAAAAGACGTACCCCTAAAAACATTCTTAACATTGTTGGACTCCTTACTGTATATACACTATTTAAATGTAATACTATGAGCTGTGAATCTAAGCTAAAAACCAAATGCTGAATACCAAATGTGATGGCATCAGATAATAGCTCAATGACTATGCTATATTCTATTGTGTTATTTGTTGTTTAACCGATGCATATTCCATGAATAGAGACTAGCTCATCACTAGGTGAATAGATAACCCAAGCCATGGAAGATAAATTTTGAGTACTACAACTAGTGCCATCAACAAAGCTAATGTAAGTCTGAGTGAATGTCAACATATGAAAATCAATTGAAAAAAAAGATAAGCAGGAGAAGTAGAAGACAATGTGAAAAACATTAACTATCACACATACCTAAAAATGGTAAATAATGTACAAATCTGCACCAAAATTTTATGCATAATATTTCTTTAGGTAAATACCATTTTTGGGCTTTCCTAAAGGAATACCATCAATCAACTAGATCACAGGCTCCTTTAGCTAATAAGAATTTTATGATGTAAGGGCCATGCCACATGGGTTCAAACTTTCCTATGCCTAGCTTGTCATGAGCTTGATCATATACCAAGACTAGGTCACCTTCTGAATATGAACGAGGATTGACGTTTTGATAAAATTGAGATTTGACACATTTTTTGTGAGATTTTCTAGCCAGTGCAACATCATAGTGGTTTTCATCTAAATGTGCTAAAGCTACAAAACATTCTTTGTCTATAGAGGTAGCAAGCAGTAATTTGATAACTAGTTTTAGGGATGGGATTTCACATTCAATGGGTAACATAGCTTCCAAACCATAAACAAATTGGAAAGGAGTGAGACCTGTCAATGTGTTTGTAGTAGTACGGTATTCCCATAGTGCTAAAAAGAGCATGGAATGCCAATTTCCTTTATGAATACCAACTATCCGTTTAATTATATTGCTTAAAACTTTATTGATAGCTTCGACCTAACCATTAGATTGTGGATAGTAAGTAGAGCTATCATGGCATAGGCCAAAGCTATGTGGATAGTTCAAACATCATAAAGTTATGAAAATCACTACCATGGTTTGTAGCAATATCTTGTGGGACATCAAACCGAGGAATCACATGATTGAAAATGAAAACTATTACAGCTTCACCATCGTCTCTATATGTAGGCATCACCTTGGCCCATTTCTTAAAGTAATAGATTGGAAGGATAATATACCCATGCCCCCCAGCCAAGTGAGATTTACAGGCAATGAAATTGATGCCCCATTTGGAAAAAGGACCGACAACTATGATAGGGTGAAGATGATTTGGAGGTTCTCACATTTTTTGATCATAGATTTGGCAATTATAACATTTGTAGATTGTAGTAATGCAATCTTTAAACATTGAAGAACAAATATAACTAGCATGTAATATATTTTGGGCAATAGCATACCTAGAGATATGCCGGCCACATGCCCCAGAATGACAATCATTTAATGTTTTTTCGGTGTTTTGGAGAGCCAAGCAACGTCAAAATATAGAATCGGTACCATGACTGTAAATAGTGTCACCAATAATATTGTATTGTTGGGATTGGTGTCGGATCCAACGATGATCAGTTTTAGATAACTCAAGCCTAAAACTTTGTGTTTGGAGATATACAATGATATCTCCATACCACAGATCTAACGTACTAATAAGAAAGAAAGATTCATCAGCAAAAGATTCTTTTTCTACATTGTATATATCAGTATGAGGAAAGTCACACAATAGTTCAGTGAAAACCAAAGATTTCTTTGCTTTAGATTTTTCAAATTCTAAATCAAACTTTTGTAATAAAACTATCCATTTGGATTATTTTCCCCCTAGAAATTTCTTAGTGAGAATATACATCATAGGGTTTCAATCTGAAATGACAGTTGTTTTTCAGAGAAGTATATAGTGACGGAATCATTGAAAATCTTGAACAGCTTCCAAGGCTAGCTTCTCCACATGTGCATATTTAATCTTAGTTTTAGTGAGATTTCTATTCAAATAATAAATCACATTTTCACTGCTAGAATCATCCTCTTGGAATAAGACCATGCCAATAGTGGCATTGGACGCAACTAAGTACATAAGGTAATCTCGATTATAATCAGTTGGATGCAGTAATAGTGCATTGGTTAGTACAATCTTGATCGGCAAGTTCATCCCAGAAAAAAGGAATGAACTTTTTCAACAGTCGAGTAAAACCATGGGTTAGTTCGACATAACTTTGGATGAATCTACGTAAAAAGTTTGCTTTCCCTTGAAAAATTTGGATTTGTGTAAGGCTAGAAGGAGCAAGAAAAATTAAAATTTCCTCCACCTTGAGGGGGTCAACACAAATGCCCTCTTTCAAAATTATGAAACCTAGAAGCCAACTTGATTGTACACAAAAGGCACATTTTTGTGGATTCAAGCAAATATTGTAATGCCTGCACCTAATGAAACTTGCTTTTAAGTGCAATGGGTGATGCTGCCTTTTCCTTGAATGAGCCGACAGGTCATCTAAATAGGGTCGAACAATATGCTTGATATCATGGAATGCATAAGATATTGCTCATTGAAAATTTGCGCCAACATTTTTCAGGCCAAATGGGAGTTTGCGATAAGAAAACGTTCCCCATGGGAATATAAATGTGGTTTTAAACTGATTGATGGGGAGTATTTTTATCTGAATGTAGCCAAAAAAGTCCATCCATGAATGAAAAAATTTCATTCCCGGCATAGTCATCAACAATTTGGTCGATATATAGTGTTGGATAATATTCCTTGGGACAGGCTTTATTAATATCTCTATAATCAACAGATAATCAAATAGTTCCGTGTTTTTTATTAACGGGTAGAATGTTTGATACCCAATTAGTCAAAGGACTGGGGTAAATGAATCCTTGCTTCAACAATTTTTCAACCTTAGTTTTGATAGTGACAACTTCTCATGGATGTAAATGACGTAATCGGTGTCTAATAGGCTTAACATCTGAATAAGTTTTTATCTCATGTACAACTATGCTAGGGTTGATTCCTGACATTTCTTCGTATGAACAGGCAAAGATCTCACAGAATTCCTGAAATAGGGCTTTATAAGTCTGAATCTCTTCTACATAACAAGAAGTTCCTATATGGATATTTTCAGTTATCCCTGGTTTCACTGAAATATCTATGGGTATCTTTGCCAATATGTTCCTTAATTTTATTCAGAATTAGTAAAAAGGGTAGATATGGGACGTTGAGGATCACTAAGAGCCTCAGATGAAAACATAGATGAGAAATTAGTCTCAATTTTTTTAAAGTATGGCAAGAAGGTTGAACGATGATGAGTAATGTTGAATGAAATTTTGTTCAAGGTAATAAATTCCATAATCTCTTCATCGGTTAAAAATTCTTTATTTTAATATGTTGATAAGTTGGAAAAGGACTAAATTTCCTCATAAGATAACTCAAAAGGGCTATGAGGCATCTCACTACCATATACAACTATTTCTGACTCTGAAAGGTACTTTCTACAGATCTCCCTATTTGAAAGTACTTGATGTAATCATGTTAATTTGGGCATCATTATGATGGAAATTGGATGGAGGGAATGCAAAATCTCCCATCAAAGATGATTCTTTGAGAAGACCAACACCAACTTCTTCATATGGAGTCATTGATTTTCCAAAAAAAGGCACACTACAAGTGGAATTAGGGTCTGAGGTATAGTAGGATAATTGGTCTACCTTCACAATTCTTCCTTTGTGAAGAAACATGATCATCCTAAAATATGATGAGAAAACTGCCGACATGGCATAAGTCCAGATCCGACCAAGAAAATTGTTATAGTCAACTTGAACATCAACAACCTCAATGTATATTGAAACCATTTTACCCTCTAATTCAATTCGTAAATCATTTGAAAGACCATAAGGACAAAAACCTCTTCCATAAAAGGCTTTCAAGGTTATGGGAGATTGATTGATTGTTGGAGAACCTAAAGCTTTCCAATAGGAAATAGACATAATACATGTTAATGCTCCTTCATCAGTCACTATTCAAAAAACTCATCAAGTTTTGACATGAATTGGTATGTAAAATCCAGTTGGTGCGGGAGACGCAGGACATGATTTTTGAGATCGACAACAATCAAATTAGAGTCATGAGGATCTATGACTCCAATGGCTAATAATAATGACTTCCTTTGTCATGGAAAAGTATGTAGCACTTCAAGAGCTAATATTGCCAAAGGTGACATAGCGAAATCTTCGACGATGTTATAGTTTTGAGAATCCCTAGCATGAGGGTTAATGGATGAATTTCGAAGCATACCTTTAGGAGGTGGATGAATTATCATATGAGGGTTTGTTTTCCAATATGTAATGGTTCAGAAGAAGGAGGAGTAGATGTGGAAGTTTGACCAGCTGGACTGGAGTCATCTCCATCTTCAATAGGACTCTTTGATGTGTAATCTTTAGATCTCATTGCTACCATAACTTTGGAAGACATCATCATGATATCTGTCGATGCGAATGAGGATGATTGGTCATGAGAAACCATTTTTTTGTCTTAGGGAGGAAAGGGGCCCTTCAAAACAACAAGAGTGGGTAAAACTTTGACAAATTTAGAAAATTTGGCATGATGTGGACACTCCTTGGTGTAATGATCTTCGTCACAAATTAGGCAAGGATAACACAACTTCTTCTTTTCATCAGATGGTTCGTTCTTGTTTGATTTATCCTTAGACCGAGTATCTTGTTTAGCTTTCCCTTTTCCCTTTTTTTTATTTATGGATTGCTTACCTTTGCTGGTAGATGATTCTATGGAATTAATGTTTGAAGTAATTTCGGGAGAGGGATCTTCTTCAAGTGAATTAGATAGAGCTAAAATATGAGTTTTCTTAGAATTTTCTTTTTACTCTTAGATTTTTGGTTCACAAAACAAATCATACCATCAGCAGCATGTGATCATATAAGGGCTAGATTAGTTTGACTAGGGCAGGGTAGATCTGGGTTCTTTTCATATAAAGTACCAGAATGAGTATAAACAAGATGAAGGTATTAAGCATGAGAAATTACTTGCTCCTTAGTTACAACGCCTCCTTTGGCAATGTCTTCATTTATTACTGGTAAAACAGATTTTATGAACCATTCAACAAAAATCTGGTCTGGAATGTAAATTTAACCAGGTGACATTTTCGTGTCCATTTCTGAATGTGATTTGAGATATGGTTAGATGTTGACAGTTTTAAAGAGGTAAAAAGTTCAACTACATTATCATATCGAATGGGTAACTGGAAATGGGTCAAAAAATTTGTAGTAAGGGTGTTAAATGTACTAAAGGAAGATGGCGGAAATTCTACTTGCAATTTGGTTGTCAAACCAGTTAAAGTTTGTTGAAAAATTTGTAATCTATAGAATCATCGATTAATGAGTTTGAGGCACATCAAAGATGATAGGTCATAACATGGTTTGATGGTTCTATACCTGACTTACCTTTGAATTTAGTGATGTCATTGGGAAACTTAGTAGCAATGGGTAGCCAAAATGGTAAATAAATAAGAGGATCATTAGTTAACCGAGAGAGGTTAGGAAAATCCAAAGTTGCAAAGATAGGCAACTAGTGATTAGGATCCTGACATGGATACTGATAACCTAGAGGGACGAGTCCTATACCTAGAGGAGGATACCCGGGATATCCTAGAATAGCCTGAGCAGTTGGAATCTTCATACCTCCTTGATATCCAGGATGAGCCACCTGGTATTGTAGTTACATAGGTACTTTAAATGTATGACCTGGGTATGGTTGATTCTGAAAGGGAAGACTCTGGCCCATTTGAACTTGAATGAACTCTCCTTGAAAGGGTTGATTTTACAAAGTTTGACCTTCGAGAAATTGAGTTTGAAAAGGTGGACCTTGAACAAACTGACTCTAGGGTTGACCTCGGAAAGGTTTCCCTTGAAATGACACTTACATATATGGGACATTAGTTTGTACGACAAGTATTTGGGGCATGGACAAAATTGCAGGAATAGATTGAACACTAGATACCTAAGGGATAGACTGAACAAGGGGTTGCACCATTACTTGTGATGTAAGTGTGGAAGTTACTTCTGATACTCCTGGAATGGGAATTTTAGGTGAACTTGAACCTGGATTCTGAATAGTCATTGGAATAGCAGAATAAACCAAGGTTTGAGGAGTACTCGAGACAGGATGTTGAAGTGTTTTTTGGGTAGGTGTCGATGATTAACCTGAGCAGTCGGTTGGACTTGAAAAGGCATACCTTGAAAATGTAATTGTTGTGTAGGTTGTCCAATAGGTTGAACAGGTTGATATATGGGCACTTGAGAAGAAATTAGAATTGATTGTTGATTTAACAAAGGGTTCCAGATTGTATTCATTCCATGGCAAGGCATTTCAATGGCGGGTTGAGGCATAACAAGTTGACCGAAACTACTTTGAGGCATTTGAGGATATTTTTGATAATTTCTAGTAGGGAGTTGTGCCACAAATTTAGGGTAAGATCCACCTAAAGGTTGTCCTCCAGGTGGAGGATACAATGGATTCCCCCCATGCGAGCAATAACCACCTGTTGGGTTGATTTGAGGATTACCAACATTACTGGAAATCATATTAATAAATTGTTCATATGTTATATCTTCATTGGTAGGATTAATTACACCAATTGACATGTTTGAAGATGAGTTTGAGGAATAATCTCTTGAAAGAGACCGAGCAAGAGAATGATATCGAGGTGGTAGAAAACCACCATATAATGTTGACTCGGGAGAAGTAGAAAACATAGATGTGTCTGATGAGGTACATCTAGAAGCCATCATAGACCAGTCAAAACCCGATATGTTAAAGTAAGGATTCAGGTATCATGGAATCCCTTCTCCTAAAGAGTTCAGGGGTGTGAAATACCAAGGGTCAGGGTGAAGAGATCTAAACAAAAGATCTGAAATATATGATGGTTCACTGGAAGAAACTATTCGTTCATCCTCATTGTATGAAACAATTTCTTCATTGCTAATGAGACCAAGAGGGAGACTATCAATAATAATAAGTTTCACATGTGGTGAATGTGGAGGATCAGGAATATCCATTGTAGTAGGCGTATAAGACAGGTTCAGAAATATTAGACTCGTGTTCGTCAATATCTAGTTCAGAAATGGGATTTGTTCAAATTGAATGCTTTAAGTGATTTGTAAATCAGTTCCTCTTGAGTGTGATACTAATTTTTGAGTTTGATCTAGTTCAGTTTCTATCACTTCAAGGCCTAAGATAGTAGATGTTTCTAGTTAATTAACTTCAGTTCTATTTACAGCAGAGTCGAAAAGTAGAAGTTTTAGTTTCTTCTGCAGTTTCAAATCTCAATGATTTAGATTTTTTGGCTTTTAACTTTTCTAACTAACTCGGTGTATACTCAGGGGGTCCCTGAGTATCCTACGTGATTATCTTGGTAAGTCACACAATATCTAAATTACACCTAATGTCTCTAAAAAGTAAAAACAACACAGAAAATAACACATGCTAACACTGACTCTTCACATAAATCAATAATTACTAGCTGGTGAGGAAATCCAATGTCCCATGACCAAGGTGAAAAGCTTTATAGAAATGAGAATTTGGAACTAGTTACCCTGAAAACCTGCTTAATGAAATAGTCTAGTGCAAGTAAATTTGTTATAAACCATCTCGAGAAAAGATTACCCTCCAAAACATCCAAGTGATTCTAGTCAATGTCTATTCCCGGTACAATAGGACATTCCCTCTACCATAACATTACGTAGAGCCCTAGGATTATAGTCATTAAGTTTACCAAATACAAAAATTTTACCTGGGGGGACAATCATAGATCATACATACATGTGAGGGTAGAGTAACAAGCTCAATATCCTTGGCTCCTCCACATGATCAATTAGAGGTTTACTTTCAAGTGATCCCAAGTACCTTTTAGTACCATTCTAATACATGCAAATCACTATATATAGGATGATGAAGTGGGTAAGATTACTTCACTATTTTCGACATGATATCGTGCTTAACTCATGCACAAGAAGAGCTTCCTAGAGAAAAATAGAAATAATTGCATTTTTTCTACCTAACTCAAGATTCTATTATTCGTTTGTAGCTTTGGAAAGTTTACTTCATTCCCTATTCCAAATCCCCACACTTATGCTACTATAGGTGGCAAGAGCCCTAAAAAATGTAAAATTCTAGATGAATTTTAATTAACATTATATTATTAAGTTGTTCTTTACTCAATAAGTAATGAAGGTGAAAGTCATGATGTTATCACATGACTCAAAATCTTCATGCACTAAGAAATGCAATGGAAACTTTTAAATTCGATGAAATCCTATTTAAAGGAAATAAAGAGTTTCTTTGAATTTTCTGAAATGAAATGCAAAACTCGCAACTTTTCCAACTTTCCTAAGACAACCAATTTCATCTTAATGCAATGAAAATGCAAAAAACAAACCAAGTTCTAGATTTCCCTAAATATCAAATAAACCAATATACTCTTTATCTTTTATCACTCAAAACTTTCAAGTACATAGAAATAAATCAAGTGAGTTGGAGAAAAATACATTTTCCCTATGAATGCTTTGATTTAATGATAACGGTAGTAATTGTGAGAAATTCCCAAAATTGAAAGCAACAATTTCCTTTATGAAACCAAAATGACCACAATTTCTTCACAAAAATGCTAGATCTTAAGAAACCCTAATTTGCAATTTAACATGATTTTGATCACAAATAAGCAAAAAATTAAGGTTAATTAGTGTATTTGACAAAACAAAATAAGAATATCACAAGTTAGAAGGACAACCTATCTTGTTTTTATCAATCGGAAAACCAACCAGGAAAAACCTGAACCAATTTCGTCAAAGAGACCTAATTCTCAAATAATATTAACAAAGCACTCAAACAAGTTCAGAAGAGACATAAAACAGTCCAAACAAATATAATGACACTTCCAGAAAATCAAAGTCAGGTCTAGGTTGAAGCAAAAGCCAAATTTTCAAAAATTCTCAAGGCATGCATGTGCCAGCAATACAAAATAGAGCACATGTGCCCAGTTGCTAAGGCGAAATAAGCACAGAACTGTGCTTTGTTAGTGAACGAAAACAACGTAAGTGTCATAAACCCAAGAAAACATAAAAAATCAAGGAATCAAGGAATCAACCAAATAGATCTAAAAGGTCATTAATTCATAAAGACTCAGGTTGAGATAAATGAGAAGAATCAAAAGGAAAAACTAAGTAAAAATATGAGAACATATACATTCCCCAACAAAGTTTCCAATTTGTTACACCAGACAAATCCCTCTTGCCTGCAAGAGAGATCTCTCTAGATCCTTGACAGAAACTAGAAACAAGCAAGACAATTGAACTTACTCTTTCGCTAAGTTGGACTTTGTTATAGACATATTTGGGCACTACAACCCCAATATTATATGTCCATAAACTAAGGGCTTCTAAGTCCCTAAAAGTTTTGTTTCATACCCTAAAGGAACAAGGTCAGCTGATTACATCATCTCCCAAAAGTTCTCCATGAAAAACTGCTCAGAACTTGTCAAAACAGACCATCTCACCTGCTCCATGGTCAAAATGTGATGCATCCCACCTAATGCACATGGGGGGTGTGTTGCATACTGATAATCCCTTCTATGGGGTGCCATGGGAGAGAGTAGACAAATGGAAAAGACATTTTGGAAGGTGGATGATCATGGAATCTTCCAAAAACTTCTCCTGTGACACTTTCCTCTCTTAATTCACCCAGGGATGAGTAAGAGATCATGAAATCTCCAAGTGGAATTGAGAACCATCAGAGAAATGACACTAATAAAAAACCCAGAAGCTGACTCACCCGCCTACAAACATCTATATATGGATCCCTCATCCTAGAGATCCAGAGGCTGGAATTTTGCATATTGTAAGGAAGTGTTGTTGGTTTCTTTGTGGAACATCATAGTGTTGGCTGATCTAGCTTTTCATGAGGTGAAGAAGGGCTTTCATGCTGGGAGGATGGTGCTGGGTCAGATCAATGGGTTGTAATCCTCTCTTCTATCACTTCTATCAATAAAGCTATTTGAGTTATCCTCCATATTATTGTATGTATTTAATATTGAATTGATATATGCATTTGTATGGTCAATATATATCTGATCCTATATTTTTTATGATTTTAGATCTCTATGCTTTGATGGTATTATGATGCTTTGACTCTACAAGTGTTCTTTGAACCAGGACAAGCGAGGAAGGAGCAGCAAAGGTCTGTCAAAGTGGAGAGGGGACAAGCAATGAGCCAAGTGAAATACTGAGGTTGGTACTCTCTTCTTCTCTCTCATCTACTTCTCATAAAGTAAAACACAAGTGACTTTAGTTTGTTTGTTTCTAAGATAGCTACCCATCTTAGTGGGACTAGCAGCTCTGAATGGACGCTAGTTTTCCTGATAAAAAAATTGTGACTCCACTGGGGAGTGAATAGCTTGTTTGCTTGTTTCTAGTTTGTTTACTGTATAAACTACAGATGGAGCCTGAAGTTATGCCAGCTAGCCTTCGAACTATTTTTGCTATGCAACTATAAAGTAGATAAACATTGCTTCAGTCAATCTCTGGGTTAGTTTATGAATTAAACATTTGACTTGCAAACATCTTGAGTGCCCTGGTGGTGGCTCAAGTAACCTCATTAGATCATCCCCTATGTTTTGTTTTTACTGACTATCATTAGCTAAGCCTAAATCCCTAAACTAAGCTGCAAACTGTGACCAAAAACCAAGTTAAAGTCTCATCCCTGAACCATCGCACTGTCTCCTTTTGACAGTCTGGATGCATCACACCTCACATGTGTTGTAGGTGAGAAGCATCCCTGTTTCCCTGTGTTACAATTGCGATGATCAGGTAAGACTGTTTCTGCCTCCAGATTTTGTTTTTTCTTCACTCTCTTCAGCTTTATTCAGGAGTTTTGATGTCTGTGATCAGTATATCACTGTTGAAACTCCCTTCATTTGCATTATTTAGCCTCCATTGTACAAAGAATTTTGAATGTTTTTATGTATTTTTCGCCATTTACAGTTCTCCTTTACAAACAATGGCTTAATCAAACCGTCGTCTTTTGATTTGAAAGTGTCGCAAGTGTTGTTTTTAGTCAAAGAAAAGAATCCTCCTCTTTTTGATAGTCGATTACACTGCTAATTTTGTATTTGATTTGAATTAATAGTATTTCAAGTGTCGAAAGCAGTTTTCAATTCAATATCACAAAGTGTCGTCCTTGTCTTCCTTTCGTTTTTTGAAAAGAAAATTATTAGTACTGTCGCTTTGAAAGAAAAGATAATTCAGATTTTTACTTAGCATTCTTTTTGTCATTCACACATTAAGAAAGTAGAAAACAAATACATGCATGTTCATTTGCATTTAGACTGCTTGTTGGTTTTGATTTAGGACAGTGCATCTAGTGTGTGCTCTCTGCTCTATGTTGAAAGAATTTCACTTCTCTTTCCTTAGTAGCTAGGATTTTCATTGCAAAAAGAAGAGTAAACGACTGTTTATCATCTTAGATTACATATTTAGGAATTTTATATCAACATCACTCGGTGAACCTTAAAGGCACACTTCTTCAGAAAGATCAATTGTAAAATAAATTCAATGAACATAAAAACGCTTTGGAACCTAACGCACAACATTTAGAAGTCTAGGCTAGAGATGTATTCTGGTGTCATAAAGCCTGGTAACTATCGCTTTCATCATAGGTTGGGTGATTTCTCCTCTTTGAGACGACAAGTGCCACTATGGACTTGTTCTCCCACGTACCGTCGAGTATATATTGGGAGACCACAATAGGCTATATTCTTTATCCTTAGGAAGCTGTATCTACCGCCCTATCAATCACAATGCATTGAACACAGCATTCGAGAAGATTGACTACCATACTGTAAAAAGTATTCTACATTTTTTTGATTGGTTTGGTAATCCCTCTGTCTAGATTTCCAGAGTAGTCTCTTTCATTCCTTTTCAGACTCCTTAAAAGAAAAGGTCCATCTGAGCACTTTTCACTTCAGGCTCATTAAAAATTGAAGGCGATTAGAGTCATATTTAGCTTTTTCGCGACTCTTAAAAATTGAAAAAGCAAGTTGTGTCAAAGCGTCTAAAATTCATTTAATTTGGAATAAAATTTTCCCCTTTTTATTTTGAGTTGATCAAGTAATTCGCAATCGTGGAAGAAAGACGGTTGACTACACCATCTATTTTGATGGTGTCGCAAGTACAAGCATGGCCTATTGTATGCCAACCTCAAGTTTCTCAGGTTGTAATACAACAACCACTTGTCTCCACGACACAACCACAATCACCGATTAGTGGCTCCATAACTGGAGTGATTCAGGCTCAAACGGGTGCTATCACCCCTCATCTTGGTCAAACATCGAGTATTGGACAACAAAAAATGGCTTCACAACCATGGCTAGTGCAATATCAACAACTGCAATTCCAACAAGCTTATCGAGGACTTGAGCAACAAAACTTTGCGAGTAATGGGTAGTTGTATATTCAAAAATAGTCACCATCAATCATATCATAATGGTTATGCCCATCAACCTTTTCAAAGTTATCAGCATCAAATACATTATGCTGGTATGCAAAGACCCACTGCTCAGGCAATCCCATCTTATCCTGGTATGCTTCGCCAAACTTGAATCAACAGTTTCCCTTCATAGAAACTTTAGAATTACTAGATCTGAATCGGCTAACAAATGATCCAATTGCTTATGCTCCTTGGTGGCTGGTGATTCCTCATAAACTTCAGTTAGATATTCCTAAATTCAATGGAAATCCAGGTGAAGATCCGTCGAATCATGTGATGACCTTTCATCTGTGGTGTTCGTCCAACACTCCCAATGATGATTTCATTAGGCTTCGCCTTTTTCAGCGAATGTTAACTGGTCTGGTAGAAAAATTGTACATCGAATTACCTAGAGCTTCATTCGATAACTTCATCACCCTTGCCACCACCTTTTTAATTGAACGAAATAGAGCTTCTTACTAATTTCAAGCAGACAACAGCCACTCACATATCTAATCATATTCATGAGTGGTGATGTCGTCGTAGGATGTTAAAAACATATGTCCCTGATCGGCTACTAGCTGAATGGTTTATCAAGTCATTGTTACCCTCTATGACAGAAGATGTGGCTAAGGGAGGAATCATCACTGAAGAGAAAGTCATCGCTCGTGCGCAATATCTAGACTTGATCTATACTCAGTCTGGCACACTCTATGATAAAATCCATGATGCTCCTAGACTAGAGTTTTTCGTTCCTCCTCCTCCTAAATCAAACAAAGACTCTCATGTTGGTGATGGCATGATAGGTACGACTAGCATGAAAACCGCAAAGGCTACATCTAAGAAAGCGCGCACGGTTTCCGGTCAAAATTCAAATGAAGAACTTCTAGCCTCAGAGGTTAATGCCATGTCGACCGACAAGGGAAAAGAACCGAAGCAATCAGGGGGCAGGAAGAAAGGGAAAAGCAAAATGATGAAAAAGGATGATTCATCTCTTGAAAAGTATTTTGCAAACCCTTCTAGAGAAAGGAAACCCAGTCATCCATGCTTTATATGTGATAAGCGTCATTGGACGAGAGATTGTCCACATAAAGCTGAGATTAAGAAGTTCTTCAAAAACTCAAAAACCTCGACGGTATTAACTGATCCGTTTCCGAACCCAGAAACCAATCTAGTTGCTATCAATAATGCTTCCCCATCTCAAGTGCTTATGTTTTCCATTTTGAAATAACAAAATGATGCTTTAATATCGATAAGGAATAAAGATTACGAGAATCCATAGATGTTGAACAACAAGGCTACTGATCAACCTAGTAGTTCGACAACAACTTCGACCGAAGTTGTGCCACCCATCATTCCTGAGCTAACGATAAAACCGCCAAAGGGATTAGTACACAAATCAACATCTAATCCTTGTGCCATAGCATCACATAATTATAATATAGTAGAGCACCTGGTCGAATCGCCATCTGCTATGTCGACACTTAAGGTATTGCAAAATTTCCCCTCCCAAAAGCAGGCTCTGTTATCAACAATAAGTGGGATTGACCCGGCGGATTCCAATCTCGTGGCTTTTAATCATAAAGGATATGAACCTTAGTTACCAGCTCAACTCGCTTTCCTCATCCAAGTGAAAGCCCTCAACAAAACTGTTCATCGAACAATTATTGATGAGGGGGCATCTACATGCATTATGTCAATGAGTTGCTGGAAAACATTAGGCTCACCACCCTTGTCGCGATCGTCAATGATGTTAAAAGCATTCGATGGATGGGCATACACCTCGTACAATATTTTAAGTAACTTGCAAGTTGAACTGGGAGAAAAACAGTAGAAATTGATATTGAAATTATTGGTGGAAACCTCGATTACAACATCCTATTGGGAAGGCCCTGGATTTATGCTATGGCTGTTGTTGGGTCAACATACTTTAGAAATATTTCATTTCCTTTTCAAGGAGGAATTACAATCATTGACCAACAAACCTTCCTCCCCAACAATTCACAAGTTACGAGAAGCATTCCAATGATCCATGGAAACTCTCGATCGCTACAAAATATCAGAGTAGGCCTCTTAAAAGACCCTACTTTAATGGGTACTTTTTCCCTACCACCTCCGAGTAATCTGGCAAAAGTGGCCATGGTGGAAACCTGCAATATGATATATTCTATATCTAAAAGATTCAGAAGATTCCCAAACATTTTTCAAAATGGATCATCGCTAGGTATTGCCCCTGAGCCCAATAGAAATATTGTAGCAACCAATTTTCATGGCCTGGGGAGAAAACCCAAATCAATGCTCATCGCGTTTTTGGATAGATAGGTCTAAGGAATATGACACCTCTTCAAATCCTTGGTCGCATGTAGATTCTACAGACGAAGGAATCAATCAGTCAATGATGATAGGAGAGGCACCATGGGAAGATTACCACCATCATTCCCATCTTCCAGATTACCATGAACATTATTCCAACAACCTTATTCATCCTTCAATTTTTGATTTTCTATCAAATACTGTAAATACAGTGGATTCAGAGGATAGTTCGTTGATTGGGGTCAACCTCATTAAAAAATGAAGCAAGGTTGAATAAAGTTCCAAGTCAAGTCTTCCACTTGATCTCGTAAAGGAACCTTCATTCCATCCACCTAATTTCCATGAGTAGTCTGGTGAATGTAATGAAGCTTGGGGGGCATGCACCTAGTTGTAAAGATAAGTTTCCTTGTAAGGTTATGTGATTGGTCTATCACACCATTCACCTTTGTCTATTCTGGACGAAGCCATCCCGCTTCACTACAGTGATTTCCATCTGGTTACAAGAGACTCGCCTTTTCATCATGTTGGGGTCATGCAAACCACCCGCGAGCAATGTTTCCACAAAGTTCAAGCTCATAAAAAAATAAACCTAGTCACGAGAAGTTTTACACGAAGTTCAAGCTCGTTAAAAAATAAACCTAGCAATGAGCATATGTTCCACCAAAGTTTAAGCTCATTAAAAAATGAACCCACCTTCGGTAAATAACCATTGCGATCTCATTATTATTATCCTTTGAGCCTTCGTCGTGTTCTTACCATCACCTCCACTCTTTTTTAGCTGATCATACGACTCCAATTGATTGTTTACCCCTTTTGAGGAACAACTGGGACAAGTGACCCTATTAGCCACCTTCTTTACACTACCATGATTGAAAAGTTCCAAACCTTACCTGGAACTAGCTACTATCCAAAATCATCACTCGTTCCTCAAAAAACGAGTCCCCTTTAAGCTCTTTTCATTTGATTCGTAAAATATGAAAAGATTTCTGAGCAGTTGGCCTCTCCAGCTCGTTAAAGTGATTGGAAGTGCCATTCCTCCTCTAGATTTTAATCTTTTTGACCCGAGGGATCATTGCACAAAAAGATCGAGCACTTGTCTTGTTCAGCTCGTTAAAACTATCGAAAAGTCATCCCTTTCATATTATTTTAACTTTTTCGGACTTAAGGGATTATATTACGAAAAAGGATTACTGGAGTTTCCTTTCCGACTCTTTTTAGACTCTCTAAAATTGAAAAGGATAGAGTTATCTTTGTCGTTAAACTCGTTAAAACAATAGATATAGACTTGTCCATGTAGACAAGAACGAGTTTCATTGTCGCTAGGATCGTTAAAACATAACGATGGGTTTGCCCAAAGGGAAAATTATAGAACGAGCATATGTTATCCTCCTCAAGCTTGACAAAAATAAAGAGGTATTGGTCAACAATGACTGGGGAAAAATTGGGAAGAA